>JBBPDI010000001.1:1754788-1764986 GCA_037974545.1 Cucumis variabilis
AACATCGGAGGATCTCATTAACCCAAATGAATAAATGAAAGAAACAATTTTATAGAAGCATACTAGCATTATAAAGCGAAGAGAATTAACAATTGAAAAGATCTCTCCTACGGAAATAAAAACATTGAAAGATGCTGAAGTAACAATTGAAAAGATCTATGAATAAAATTTTCAATTATCCAATTTTTACCCTAAATAAACTAATGATCTGTCTATCTAAGATCTAAGTGGCAAAAGTGTTTATTTTAAAGAAAACGATTCCCCACAATACATATGCTATTTCTTATGCATGCTTGGGATTCAAAGACATGCAAACAGAGGCATCCTATCATCTCATAGAGAAACATAGAAATTAGGTAGTGTTAATATTTTTCCCTGAACATGATAAAAGTTAAAGTAATTGAAAAGAAACAGAACATGGAGAAACTGTAGAAAATTTCATTTTCAAATACATCTAATTCTCTATGGGTACTTTCACAATTTACTATGAGTCTAATGCCAACCATAACAGGGAGAAAAAATCCAAGTCTTGATTCTCTTTTTACTCTACTTAACTTATGTGGAATCTAACGTTTAGAGTCTCTTGAATCTTTGATAAAACCTTTAACGATATTTAGCACTATGACAGTTCCGCTGGGTTCAATTTGCATTCAATTTTGATGGATTTTAAACGGTCTTTAGTTGCTCCAGAGCATTTCTGAATAAATAGGCTGGACTTTGAGTATAAGCAAACAGCTGCCCTAAGGAGTTAATATGTTTGGACATATTAAAAAACGCCATTAATAAAAACAATTAGGTATGAGGGGGGAAAAAGCAATAGCAACCCCATTCTATAATTTCCCAAAGTAATGCTGATGCCAATACAACCTATAAGGCTTGCAATTGAACCCCTAATCTGACCCACGTGATGAGTCTTTCTCTACAAAACCCACACAACCCAACCCATTTCCATCGGACTACAATTACCAATGTAAATTGGCTGAGGTAAACAGCTTCCTATCATCCAGACGGGCTTTGGCCCCCATGAAAAATCTAATGTCTTTCCGAATTAGATTAACAGCATTTCCAGTATTTAACAGAGGGGACGGAAGGAATAATGTAAAAGTTACAATTCTACTCACTCAGAAAAGCAATTCTTGGGAGAAAACACATCACTGTGCCTCCAGGAAACAATTTCCTCCCCTTTGACCTTATCATTGTCACTGCCAAGAATGTTAAATAAAAAATAGTTAATTGTCAGGATAGTGTATAAATTAAACGCTCAATACATGCCAGATTTTTCAGTGGCTAGATAAGATGTATTCTTTAGAGTTCAAGAACACATTTGTACAACCTATAGAACAGATCTTGTTCAAGTAAGGTCATGGCTTAGATAACATATCCGTGCCTCTTCCTCACTTTCTTCATCTTCTTCTTTTTGAAAAGGATACATCAATATATTTGTTCATGCTTTCCTAACTTTGATTAATTCAACATACATTTTTTTAAAATTAATAATAATAGTAAATAAATAAAGAGGTGGTAAACAAATGCAAAATTCTAATCATAGGATTTTCTTTCTGGCATCAAATTGTATTGTATTGCTATCAGTCTCCAACCTTAACCATTCTTATCTTCAAATAATAATAATAATAATTCAATTCTTTAAGCAGTTTCTTGATATTATATTATTATGTAAGCAAATGATGTCAGAAAAGATTTAGTCTGGGCAAGCCCAAAGAAAAACAGAAGAAGAAGAAAAACTCACCCATAATCTGCATTCCATAAGTCATTATATCTAAAATTCAATGTTCTGATTGCTTGTTCACTTTCATGCCAAAGAGGGTCACAAACAGAAAACTTCAATAACTCTATGCCTGCACAAATGTTAAGAAAGACAGGAATGATGTCACCTTAGATGACGTGCATCCTAGTACCAAGAACAGAAGTCCAAAAAACATCCAGAAATGAAACTATCCTCCATTGGGGCTAAAGAAGAAGAAGATAAAAGATAATCAGTAGGTATACCAAAAAGCGTAGACCAAGTTTAATGGGCTTGCAGTATTAAACTTTGGGTATCAATTACAGCCTAGACTTAATCCTCCCCACATTAGGCCACCTCCATTACCTCCTCAAGGCCATTTGCAGAAAACTATTTAACCCTAACAACGTGACCAAACCATTTCATGAAAGTACTATGTAACATATCCTCTCCTAGTTGGGGTGACTGTCTATAGGCTTGACATCTTTTTCATGTTAACATCTTTCTATCTCTGAATGTAGGAATAAATCTTCCAATTCCCCTCCAGATAGAAAGAAAGGAAAAAAAATAAAAGATATGTATGATTACCCAAAATGGTATTTTAGAAACAAGACCAAAACCTCATACATATAGTTCGGATTTGTACTTCTAATACAAGTTTAATATTTTTACATAATCAGCCTTCAGTTACCCATAAACAAGAAAGTTCAACGATTCCAACATAAAAAAGACCTGAAATGTCCTTTGAATTTTTAGCCCTCGTGGAATGCTTTCCTTTGAGACAAAGATTAACGATTGCAGTTTCAACCTACATGAGAAAAATACTTACAAATAGATCTACACAGAAAACAATGAAGGGAAAAAAGCAATGTTATACCCTACTGCACCATTCTGACTCAATGCCAATAATGTCGGAGATAGCCCATTCGGAATCAAATGTTCTTTGCAACCCACTCAGTGCTGAACCTCGGAACTTAATGCAGCTACAGGAAAATATTAACTTTGATGTTGTACACCAGTTACCTTCATAGATGACAAAATCAGGGAAAATAACCGTGACATCATCCTGAAAAATAATTTACAAAAACACAAAGGTTAATACTAGCATCTCACCTCAATGAAAGGAAGTTAAGTAAGATACCAATGCTCAAGATTAAAAGAACTAAAAACAAAAGCAGTAAATTACACATTTTATTGAACTTATAACTTCTGATATCAAGATCAATCACAGAACTACTGTATGCAATGGATACTTAACTTGAACTTTAGAGTCTATAGTCCTTTAGTGCCACCATCATACATATATTTCTCAAAATGAGATAACGTGCATTCAAAACCCAATTTCAGAAGCACCATCAGAAACCAAGAGCCTCAAGTTTAAGATCATTTACTTTCTTTTCAGAAATGGATGTAACTCTTCAAGACATGGCCATGCTTCCAGATGGTGTTTTCTCTCAAAAAGAATGGAGCTTTCCATGAGCTCTCCCTTTGAAAACTAGGATCCCCTACTCTTCATGATGTTAATTGTTATTATCCAGAACATATTGAAGGTTCAAAATTCCAGGATATTCAAGTAGAGATGATCGATCAAAGTATTTGTGTTATGTTTGGGGAAATAATTTCTTTTTTCTTATTTCTGGAAAAGATCCTATAATGGGTAAATATAATAAACGAAAAATTCAAACTAGGCAAATTAGTTATAAAAGGAATGACATCTAAAAAAATAATTAACTGATTAATCCAAATATAACCATATTATACACAAATCTACACTCCCCTTCAAGCTAGGTTGCCTATTAAATACAATTCAAGCTTGATAAAGCTTTGGTGAGAATGTCGGAAATTTGATGGTGAGACAGTTTAGTACAACTGCATTCTTGTTGACCTCAGATATGAAACATCAATCCATCTCTATGTTTTTCCTTATGTCATGATGTATAAGATTCTTCACTATGTTGATTGTTGCTTGACTGTCACTAAGCACTTTAAATGAACTTTGAGTTTTTATCCTTAGTTCTTCCAAAAGCCATTGAATCCACATCCCTTCACCAATTCCCAGCTAAAGCTTGATATTCAACCTATACATTGCTTCTACCTACAACTGCCTGCTTTTTGCTTCTTCAAGAGACTACATTGCCTCAAACATAAGAGCAATTTCAAAATGTAGATCTTTGATCAGTTAAGTCTCCAACACAACTAGCATCAATATAAAGTTCTACCATTCTATTTGGTGGCTTTTTAAACAATAGCTAATGACCTACAGTACTTTTTCAGATCTTAAAATCATGTTAACAACCCTAAGATGGTGTTCAATTGTACTATTCATGTGCTAACTAACAGTGCTTGTAGAATATGATGTATGATCTGGTTTGTGACAAGTAAATGAACTTTCCCACAAGCGTTCCATAAATGACCTTGCCAATCAGACTAATCTCTTCACTATGGTCTTGGCCTGGATTTGGACCCATAGGTGTTTCAACAAGTCCACACCTAAGATTTCCAATTTCCTTTAGCAAGTCTTGGCCTGGATTTGAACCCATAGCAATTTCCTGGATTTGGATATATTTCTGTTGAGAAATGACAATACCATCCATAGACCTCGCCACATCCATTCCGAAAAAATATCTCAAACTTCCTAAGTCCTTGATTTCAAACTATGTTGCAAGCATTTTTTTCAAATTAAGGATCTCCCAAAGATTATTGCCTGTCATGATGATATCATCTAACTATACAATCAGGATTGCAATTTAGTTGTTTGCATATTTCACAAATAGAGTGTAATCGATTTGAAAATAGTGATAACCACTTTTAATCGTAACTTTGGCAAATATGTCAAACCAAGAACGATGAAAGTATTTTAAACCACATAAAAACTTTCTTTGACTTCTCTGAATTTATGCCCAATTGTATCCTACATCAGAATCAATCTTCTCCTCAAATTGATTTGTTCATTGACATCAACAAATGACTCAATCGATTCTGTAATTTGTACATTCATTCATGTAAAACCATTACATATACTATCATTTAATTCTAACCCCCATGGTCCGAATTGAACTACTAAAGCTAATTTGATAGAATCCAAATATATTGAAATATAAAAGAAAAAACAGTTACAATATAACTCCCAAAGTATTCAAGGTATATGGACCCTCCTCTATTGAGATATCTCTCAGGCCTTTGTTCACCCACTTCCTAGCTTCCTCCTTTCTCATTCCCTCTACTTATGACTAAATACCATAACAAACTCCCTGACCAATTACTGATATATCTTTAATAACATTAATCTTCAAGAACAAATACTCATCAAAGACATTAAACAAAGTTCTTCCTTTAATATCGGTTTATAGTGGAAAGTCTATGCATATCTTCCACTACAAACAATTGGAAAGGCCTCATTATAAGATTATTTAGAGTTACTATTTGGAAAGGAGATTTCAAGTTCTTAATTCCTCCAATTTCCAAAATTTTTCCTTGCCATGCAAAGAAACGGCATTGAAGTCTTTAACCAAAATCTCCTAAATCAAACTAACCCTATTAGTGAGTACAAAACCAGCAAGATCAACAATAGGGCAAACTAACCCTCTTCCACGAAATTTGCACCAAACCACCAGACTTAACATCCCTAATCACCTCACCCTTTCAGATACTTCCATTATTCCTCTCCTTGACGGTATTTTTATTTTTTATTTTTTTGCTTTTTTTTATTGAAAATCAGAAATGATGCTCAAATTCCGTTCCTTTATGACAAAAGGGACATTAGCATTAATATGATCTTCGTGCTCTTTTATTAAAACAACAACTTTCATTCAAAAATAACAAAAGAATACACGAGCAAGTCCACAAAAGAAGGAAGCCTTGCTAAAATGGGGCTCCCTCCAACTATACAAGATAATTCCTATAAAATAGTTACAAAATGTCTTCAAAATACATGTGATAATGTGAAACATTTTTTAAACCTAATTTTTCATTTCGAAGATGAAATGCTCCCATGTATAACTACCAAAATAATTTCCTTTTGTTCATGTCCACCGACCTCGTTAACACTTCTTTGATAGAAAAACTGCTTTGATTGAGAGAAAAAATGAAAGAATACAAGAACAAACAAAAAGCTAACCTCATTAATACACCGCTCATCATGCATGATAAAGAAATTAAATAACTTGCGTAAGTACATTTAGCATACCTTTTTAATGAATATCAAAATTAACTGCTATTTGATCACCCCAGTATAAGTAGGATGTTAATCCCACATGATAACTATAAGAATTAAATATTTGCCACATGATTAAAATGATAATAAGTTGGGGAAAACTTCAAAATCCATAATAAGCTGGAGTGTCTACCTCATTAGTTGAAGAACGAGAAAGCAATAGATCATTGGTTTCAAGAATCTCCTGCTTCATAGATCCAGTACCTTCAAGTGGGGTATCTACGGCAAATGCAACAAAAGATGTGCAATTTTAAAAACTGTAACAGAAGCATCGAATAACCCACAACATACATATATGTATGTATGTATGTAAATAATAAATTAATAAAAGAAGAAGAAGAAGAGATGTAATGCTACATCTTTCTAGAACATTTTTCTTCTTTTCCAGCTTAACCATTAGGAGACTGGATAAAACATAAATAAATTTAAACGATAAGAAAAACCATAAAAGTGGGATCACCTGCACATGTGTCTTCAGCATTAAGATCAGTTGGTCCCGGGCTAATTTGATGACTTGTATTAAGAGTAGAGATAGAAACTGAATGGGAGGTTCAAACTTCAGTTAGACATACAAATTATAAAAAATAAAAATAGAAATAATCTGAATGCACAGAATCTGGGTCATTTACACATAAAAACTAAACATGAGGAGCTTTCAGTTAACATGAAAGAACTGTAGAAATAGTTGCACAAGAGATCATCCATTCTTGTTCACAAATGCTCCATCTTTTTCTAGCTAACCACATTCTATTTCATAAGAAACTAGATGCCACAGATGGTAGATATATTTTAAATTTTTCTTGAGGAAGATTTTGGCTAGGAGGAATTCCTTAGGTTTGTTGGCAACAATTATGAAGTGGTTGTGAGGAATAGAATAATGCAAAAATGGAACTCTAGTGGATGAATTTTCAATGAAAAATTTAATACAAATTCTGTCTATTCTTCCCAAAGTGGATTGAGATGATTCAAGGCATGTTGAAAATCAAAAAGTTCAAAAACCAAGTGAATATTTCTACATCAATGGTGCATGAGGAGGCATTCATTCAGCCAACAAAACCCAAAGAAGACTTTTAGGAATGGCTTTTTCTCCTTTGGTATGTGTTTTGTGCCTCTTAACAGATGAAAATCAATCTCATTTGTTCCGTCATTGCCCACAAGACTGGAAATTACTTTTGTGTACATTTGAATTGCTCTAGGGTCTGGATAAACAAGATTGTTAAATAATCTTTCAATATTATTCCCGAGGATTATTTTAAAGCTAAAAACAGGTCCAATGTGAGTGCTAACAATTAAGAATAAAAAATCAGACGATACCCTTACCTTCAGAATCAATGTGAATCAGTTCGTAGCTAACATCTTCAGAGAAACTATCAGTGTTGGCACTTTTTCCAACTGAAACAGAGGTAAAGGAAGAAAACAAATTTTCATGGAGTCATGTCAACCCATGAGAAGGAAAGGAGGGTTGGGAAAAAATTTGAGACACTTCACGTGTATTATCTATAAATAAGGAGAAACAAATTTCTAACAAAATAAATAACTAATTAAAACCCAGAAAAAATGTAGTAATCAGGAAATTTCAAATATATATATATAAGAAAATGACTGGTGATGCTCGAAGGAAACAAACAAAAAAAGATATTACCTTACCTTCAGCATCAATATCAATGAGCTCATGGCTAAGATTTCTGCTTACACTTTTCGCACCTTTTCCAACTGGAGAGAAGGCACATGAAATAGTTCAGACGGCACAACTAATATAGTTACCAAATTATGAACACAAAACATATGCGCACACAGTTTGCATTTTGAAGTTTGATCTAAAGGGAAACTCTAAACCAACATAAGAACTCACAGTCATACATTGTCATGATTTAAAGAAACCAAACTGAATAATCATAGTTCATAACCAAAACACTTCGTTGCAATGTTCAAAATTAGCTGATAGTTAATGGAGATATCAACCCCTGCCTGTACATATATTCATTGGACAAAAAAGCTCCATACAAGAAAAGAAACTCCAAGGAAACAATTCGATATCAATGAAGCTTGATTAAATCAATGGATTTAATTTTCTATTTACAGAATTGCATAGATGTTTTCTAACATTAAAATAACACATATCTGTTGCTTTCTTCACTTTTCAAATCATAAATTTACTCAACCCACAATTTCTTCCATAACTTGTGTTTAAATTTTTGCACTACATGTTTTTCATTTCTACCAGCCACCGAACTGGGCTCTGTTCTACGGTCTAGCAAACAAGAAAACCGGCAAACTAATTTCAACCATTTATCCGAACGATCCTTCCACTAACGGTAACTTCTCCACACACAAGAACAATCTATCCTTCCAAATCCTAAAGAACACAACATCCTTTCTCACTCAATAGCCGTCTTGATTCTCGTCTCCCATAACCAAAATGATCATATTCACGCCTCCCAAGCACCAAAAGCAAACGAATCCCGTTATCACCACAATCATCCATAGCGATTGAAAAGTAGCAGTACAGAGGCACTCACAGCAGTGGAGAAACTGATGGTTGGTAACAGGAGAGCTCCTGCGGGCAGAAAACTTGCCGAGTAACCTTCGAGAGACTTTCTCAACACGAGCGTCCTCTTCGCTGAAGTCGAAAACGGAAAATCTCTTGCCTCCTCCGTCACCTCTGCCTCTCCCCTTTCTCCTCGTCGATGAAAATGGCTTGGAGCTGGAGGTCCGAGTCATGGTCGAGAAGCCAAATGCACCCAGTAACGATCAAAAAGGCGCTACGATGGCATGTATGTGTGTGTGTATATATATACATAGTTTCTATTTTGAAAAAATAACCTTCTTTTTCTATAAATATTTGAATTACATCACATCTACGCCTATCTTTTGTTGAGTGTAAGAGTGGTGATTGGCCGATGAAAGGTCGTGTCAATTAAGGCTGATTATATCTATAAACATATAGCAAAATTTTTAGATTCTATAATATTACTAGCTATCAATGTCTATCAAATGTTTATTATCGATAGAATCTAAAATTTTGCTATAACTTGTAAATATTTTGTCAAATTTGCTATTCTCCTATCTTTTTTTCACATGACATTCTCTAATTTTATGTCTGGTTAACTTTATAGATAATGTTTTATGTCTTGTAAACTTTATAAATAGTATTTATTGTGGTTCGAGTCAATTCATTGGAATGGTATTTAGTTGAAATTTTCTATATAGTTTTGAGGTATTTAAAATTAAAGTTTAGAAATGTGAGTACTTAAATGCGGTTTTTTAAAAAATATAAAAAAAACGGCAAAACATTTAACAACTTAAAGAAGGCACACAAAATACAAAAAATGTCATTGATTAATTTTAATATTCCACAGTCAAAAATACCAAATGCACGATTAATTGACACCGAGACAAGATTTGGCTACAAAAATAGCCAAATATACCAAAAGCACACCAAACCAAAATTTGATAACCAAATCTAACCCGAAAGACATTCTATAACGGTTATATAACCTTGATTAGATAATTTATTTGTACAAGATCCTCTACATAAATACACACTTGCAAAGTTGAGATCATAGCAAAAAAAAAAATGTTATTGATTCTGTTCCAACTGGCCATAGTCATTAGTTATGATGATGCTACTCCATTTTTAAGTTCAAATCATAACATTTACGCAACGCATAGCATAATTCAAAGCTGTCCAAAACTTCTTTGCCATGATTTTACTCCATCTCTCTTTTCGTATGGATTTACATTTTGTCTGTTCGTTGATGGAATGAAAAAGAAATACTATTGCTGACTATTGGTTCATTCTAAAATCAATTTATTCAAAGAATATGAATATCAAGCAAAGGAATACATAGTTAATTACATTTAGTTATGGGATTTAATCCTTTTTAATATAGGAGGCAAATAATTCTTTTCTCGAAGATTGGATTTTCTATCGTCGTTACTACTAGATCGAGTCTGGCTCTTCAATGGTTGATGAGATAACAAAAGCGCTTGGGCAGGTTTAGGTATCTCATCATCATCTTTCATCGTCGTAGCTTCATGTTCTTCGTTGAGATAGGGATGTTGGAGTAACATATCAGCCGTCCACCGTTGTTTACAATTCCGAACAAAGCATTTTTTGATAAAGTCCTTACCTTGTCTGGACAACTCCTCAGGTATTCTTGGCACATTCTTGCTATCTAAAAGCTTTATCATCAATTGTTTAGAAGTTGCAAACTCATCCCACACAGATTTTCCAGAAATCA
>JBBPDI010000001.1:1850648-1862602 GCA_037974545.1 Cucumis variabilis
TATCTACAAAAGGTTTTAAAATTAATATGGTAGCTTAAGTAGTACCTTACAGGTTAGATCACTAATGACAGGGGCCTCAAGTGAAAACAATCATTTTTCTAAAAGAAAACAAATCTTTTCATGGATAAAATGAAAAGGGCTAATGCTCAAAAAGTACAATGAAACAAAAAAAAAAACAGAAACAAATATAACCAATAAAGAACTCAGAAAAAGTATGCATCCCAATAATCAAAGATTCAAATGAGAATCACAACAAATTAAAAATTCATTACTTTTGAAAGCTTTCCAGTGGAGAATGCTCACTTGTGCAGTGAGAGAAAAAGACAGCTCTACCACTGAAAAACTGAACTAAGGACCATCCACTTAAAAGGCCTCCTAAATTATTAAAGAACTCCACAAAAGATCTACTAATTTCCTTGTGACTACAAAGGGAAATGATGAAACTTCGGCCAAAGTTCTCCCTTTATGTCCTGAGAAAAGCTCAACCATACAACAAAACCTCTTCTCCTCCAACCATGTCTTGTAGAACATCGGAAAATAACTCTCATTCTCTTGGCTTGTAAGAACATTAACTTCAATACTCCAGCCTTGCATTCATCCCTCATAACAAGGAGGCCTCCTGAAATCCAAAATCTCCCACAACAACCCACCAAATCATTTTGTACACCATATTGATTTGATGAAAGGAGAAACAAACCAGGTCGCTCCATTTCTCAAACAGCCTGCTGAGTAGAAGGGAAAGAAATCTTAAAGAAGTTGAAAAATACAAAGACTAACAATAGAAGAGAACTTTGAGGGGATTTGAGAAGACAGAAGAGAGTATCTCACCTCTTAAGGATGTTTACTCTCCTGTTGTTGAAACAATGAAATGCGCTTTGCCATAGTGCTCTTCATGAAAAGTCTCCTCAATAACGAGATGCAAAGCAGGATTATCACATTCCTCACTACTTACACTAAGGCTATGTTTATCAAACCGTAATGAAAATTGATGTAATCATAATGAAATTTCATTGATGAATTAATTGTAATGAGCTTAAATCACGAACATATTTAGATTGTTTTTAATATGTTAACTTAAAATTATAAATTCTGTTATCTCTACCTCTACCTTTGAGGATCAAGCAGTAATGGTAACGATAAAATATCAAAATTGATAATTTTCAGTTGTACCGGTAACAATAATGGTAGTCATAACATGATAACGGTAACTATAACGGTAAGGGTAAGGATGCGACACAATTTTCAAGCGCAATCAGATTGAGCATTCTCAATTCATCAATTAGATTATGTTATTACATTACAAATTTGGATGTAGGTCATGTGTCAGTACAAATGCAGAACTAGTAAACAACACTAAAAGTAATCAAATGGAGTCCAAATTTTTTATTACCGTTGATCTATTACCTTTTCACTAGGGTAAACATAGCCTAACATCAGAATCATCACTAGCTTCAGATGAGCAAGGTGAGAACTGCTCATTTACCTTTTAAAAATTCCTTTAATAAAAGTGACCTTTGAGCCTGGGATGGAGAAGGAAGATTGACAATTTTCTTCTAAGAAATCTTGGCAAATATCATGATTAACCATTAACTCACATGTGGTTTTTTTTCAAGGGTTATGGGAAGGAAGAGTAATGTTTGTGTTGTTGGATACAAAATTCTGATTGGATTCATTTATGACAGCTTTTTTTAACTAGGTAAAGACAAATAATAAGGCACGTTTAATGTAAACTTGCCCATTCATCAACAATCAACTCACATCTTCCTAGTAATACTTGGTACTAAAAATAGAACTGGTATGAGATTAAAGCTGTTAGGACTCCAATTTATTAAAGAATGAAATTGCAACAGTAATTTATCCCACTGAAATTCAAAAGGTAAACCAAATCTTGTTGCAAAGACACTCATACCTTCGAAGCATAGTAAGAGGCCAGTTGTTTGAAAGATCATTGTCCCGCTTTCCCTTTTCTTGTTCGCTCTACAAATAATCATCATTAAACAACTAAAGGAACATAAAAGAAAAAAAAAATTGATATCATAATCAAGAGAGCACATTTACCTCATAGAGAATATGAGATGAAACAACTGCATCCCATTCAGGGTTTTTTGTATCTAAAAGCACAAGAACGATATCAAATCTGCTTAATAAGGGACCGGAGAGTGTTGTGTTGACAGAGAGAGCTAATCACGTTAAGGAAGACCTAATATTGCTTTCCAAAGAAGATACATCATTGCAAGAACACAAGCATGCATGCACATAATCAAAGGAGGGGATGTTGAATGTGAAAATAAAAAGAAAATTATAAAAAAAGTTGAAGTAGAAGTTGTCGATATCGTTAGTACAAATCAATAAGATTTGATATGCTGGAAGGAAATTTGACTTTGAGAACTTCCATAATCTTCAACTACTTTCCTAAAAGACCATTTGATTCTACATTTACACAAGATCACTGAACCCTATGGAGAACTTACAGAATCTTCAAGTGCTTTCCTAAACAACCATTTAAATTTTTCATCGACTTCAAAACACATATCCCCTGCCTGCATTACATACTTCAGCCGCAATTTTTCACTTACTATGGGACACTTAAATGTAGCATATTCAAATATAAGGCTTTCAATCTCTATTAACAATCACCATAGTGACTTACAAGAGGCCCCATAGTTGATATTCCTATTCTAAGGATAGTGAAACAGTCCACGCCTCCAACCTCCCTTTTGCTAAATTCCCATCGACTGCACAATAACCATTTCTTTGCCTAATTTTTGAAGTTTTGAAGAGATTGGGGGAAATTTTGGAAGCATACATCTGTCTTATTCAAACATAAATGTCAAGGGGTTTTTCTTATAAAGGATTTGAATACATGTTTAACACAAATATTGAGGGGTTTTTCTTGTTAAGGATTCAAATATTTGTTCAAGAAGCAGGGGAATGCGCTTTCTTTGTGAGGATGCAATAGAAAAAATAAAGAGAAAAATGCATGGAATATAAACAGTTTGTCAAAAAGGTGAAAACCAAAGGAAGAATAGTAATTATCACCTCTCCTATGGAGTCTATCATTAACAACCCAATAAGTAAACCCAGCCCTAAATAAATGTAAGTTTGTGTTATTTAGTAACCACACTCTTGGTTGTTAGATTAAACCACAAATAATGTGAAAGTGATACGTTGTTCAGGGACATAATGTCCTTTAGGATTTGTTGCGCCAAATACTATCGTTCTAGTACTGAGAGTTGTTACAAGACCTGCCTAAAAAAGGTAAACACAAAAGAAAATAGGGTAAGAACGTAGGTGAAAGAAAATATGTAAAGTTGCAGATATAGATACTTCTTAACTAAAGTAATTTCGCAGAAACAAACATGCAGGAAGAAGATAACTACAATGCTGGCCTTCTAACTTGAATAAAGTATGGCCGGACAGCAGCTTACAAACAACAAACAGTTGTCATTTATTTGTACATAGATGTTATGCCTGATGCTGACTCTTGCCATTTGCTTACTCTGTTATTTTCTTATCCTACTTCTACGTTTAATTGTTGAGCTCACTTTGTATTTATCAGTTGTCTTGACAACGTAAGCAGACATTATAAAATTCTGTGTGGATAACTTTCAAGTTAATACTTTATGTAACTCCAATATTTAGACCATTTGTTTAAGAAAAATACCACCCAAAGAAAAAAGTAACAGTATCAAGGAGAAACCAAGCTTTGAAATGAAAACAAAAGCAGAAAACAACGGAAATGATGATTCATGAAAAAGAAAGAGAAATGGTTACGAGAACTACAAAGGTTTTTTTCTGGAGCTGCAGGTGGGGCCCAGCTGGTGGTTTTTGTAGGGGTTTGTTAGGGCCAGCGTGTGAAGAATTTGGTTGAGGCTGAAGGATTGGAGAGAATTTTTAGCTCTCTCAAACGTCCTTGAGTAATTTTGTCATTGTTCTTTCTTTTCTTTGTTTATCTTTGAATATTTTGATAATCGGACTCAACTACTAGCTAGCATGGATTGTGAATTTGAATTTTACTTTCGCATTACAACATTCAACAGGGTTGTTATTACTCGGTTTTACTCAGGTCATAGATTTTAATGTCCAACAGAAACTAATATTAATCCATATTCTAATTAATCAAATTCTAATAATAATCAACTAGTTGTTTAGTTGGCAAGTACAGCTTTGAATCTTCAATCATGGTGGCCGCAAAGAAGACGAAGAAGGCCCATGAGAGTATCAACAACAGACTCACTCTCGTCATGAAAAGTGGGAAATACACCTTGGGATACAAAACCGACCTCAAGACCTTGAGGAATTCTAAAGGTAAGCTGATCATCATTGCCAATAACTGCCCTCCAGTCCGAAAGTCCGAGATCAAATACTATGCAATATTGGCCAAGGTTGGAGTTCACCATTACAATGGAAGCAATGTTGACCTTGGAACTGCTTGTGGCAAATACTACAGAGAATGCTGCCTCAGCATTATCGATCCCAGTGATTCAGATATTATCAAAAGCATGCCCGAAAGTTAGGTTGTAACTTCGTTTTAAGATCATAGAATTTTTTTCAGAGTTTCTTCTTGATTCTGGGTTGAGCGTAGTGACGTGTTTTGCTAGTGAGGCATGATATTATTGGACAAATGGTTTCATTATAAACCCTTTTTTATGTTAAAAAAAATAATAATCAACTAAGGATGACCAAATTTACCCTAATCCTACTACATCACAAATTCAGAGAAACTAAACTAGGTCAAATACCTTGTCTTTTTTTATTTTTAAATAAACTAAAGTTTAATATATAGTTTTAGGTTCATTTTAAGTTCTCTCCCTTCCAACCTTTACCTCATCTTCTGCGTTAGTCTCTCTCCCGCTTATCTTATTTAGGTTTGATTCTAGACACTGCAGACAATTTACCAAGATTCAGTGTTCGTCAATCACCCCTTTTTACACTACATAACTAAACTAAAGTTCAATATATAGTTTTAGGTTTATTTTAAGTCCCCTCCTACCTTTCAACCTTTCCCTCATTTTTTTTGGTCTCTCTCCCGCTTATCTTATTTAGGTTTGATTCTAGACTCTGCAGAAAATTTACCAAAATTCAATGATGATACAATGTGTTCGTCAATCGCCCCTTTCTACACTACATAATGTTCATCATGTTTATCTCTAGTTGCTCCCTCCTTCCTTCCAACCTTTCCCTCATTTTCTGCTTTGGTCTCTCTCCCGCTTATCTCATTTAAGTTTGATTCTAAACTCTATAGACAATTACCAAAATTGACATATAATACAATGTGTTTGCCAAACGTCCCTTTTTACACTACATAATGTTCATCATGTTTATCTCTAGTTCAAGAAGAAGAACAGATAATACAATGTGTTTGCCAATTGCCCCTTTTTACACTACATAATGTTCATCATGTTTATCTCTAGTTCAAGAAGAAGAAGAAGAAGAATGATGTTTATTTCTGGTTCCAGCATAGCATGCTCTCAGAGTATCAACTTAACCATTTATATGAGAGATAGATAATACCTTTGCCACACTTATAGTCTGTTGCTCCATTGCTTCATGGATTGTGGCTCTGTCATGTTCTCTCATGCTGATAAAAAGGAAAAAAAAATGTATCTTAAGTTCCAAATAAGAAGAAAATGAACAAGCAACTTGATTCGGGGCTTAAAGTTTTTCAAATCTACTTTTATTTATTTTTCCAGATGAAAAGAATATATAAAATGGTTTCAATAAAATTTTAGCATAGTGCACAAGTAAGGAATATTAGTCCAATATTAAGGATGCTATTAGTTGAATCTCTCAGGCAATTGTTTCTCTTCTCTTTTTTTTTTTCTAAAAGAAAAGGATGTCATTAGAATACTAGATGCGCCCATGTCACTTTTTTTAAGAAACAACGGCGTTCATCGAGGAAAAAAGGAAAGAACACAAGAGAATACTCATACAGAAAACCAAACCCCACTAAAGAAATGAAGTCCAACTATAAATGATATTCCCATAGAGGGGCAAATCCGTCACTTTTTACAAAAACAATTTTCGTTGAGAAAAATGAAAGAAACAATGAGGATAATACATTGGTCCATCACAGCTGTTCGACCTCATTGAGAAAAAAAAGCCAACAAAAATGGGAACTTCCTTCACGAAAAAGGACTCCAACTACGTGAAATAATGTCTTACAGAATAATTACAGAAAGATTTTTAAATTGAAGCCCACAGAGAAACATGAAAACAAATGAGGGACCAAATTTTCTAAGGATTCCTTTGCACTCCTCCAAATGCCCTACTATTCTGCTCATCCCATAAAACTCTTAAGATCGTGCACACCCCAATAGGTCATAAAATAGATGGATTGAGGATAGCTCATGGCACAAACATCTCTGTGATGAGCATACATCATACCGAATATTTGAAGAAAAGAATCCCTAACACAACAAGAGAAATCACAGTGCCAAAGAATATTGTCCAAGTCTTCCTCCACATTCTGACAAAAAATGCAACAAAAAGGCCCAACAAATGAAGACGTCTTTCTCACGAATCTATCCAACATGTTACCACGACCATGAAGAACCTGCCAAGCAAAACGTACCTTCCTAGGAATCTTAATCCTCCAAAGAACCATAAAGACCGACACTCCTAAGGGAGAAGGATCAACCAAACATTGAAAGAAAGACTTGCATGAGAACCCTTCTAAAGGATTAGAAGACTTGGAGCTCTTTGCTACTAATTGAAAGAAAGACTTGCATGACATTTATGGTTGGGAGGACATTTGGTGCAATCCTCAACCTCTTGTTGCTATATTCCCCAACATTTGTAGTTTTTCTCTCAAAAAGGAGGCTGTGATCGCTGATTGCTGGTGTGCTAATAGCCTTTCTTGGAATTTGGGCTTTAGAAGACAGGTGTTTGATAGACAGAAGTGACATAGTAGTGTTGTTGGAAATTCTTAACTATTGGACTCCTCTTTTTTTCTTTCTTTGAAATGGAGACAAGCCTCTTTATTAATAATAATAATAATAATAGACATAATAAGCAAACTCAAATACGAGATAACGAGTTGTCTAGCGAAAGGTGGTTATAAGTATGGCAAATTAAATGGTTTGGCATTGTGGGGATAGGCAGAATTTGGAGAATGGTTTTTGCAGCAAAGTCCAGTCCTCTCAAGGATGTTGTAGATCTTCTTTCCTCTTTTAATAAATTTTCTATCCATTTCAACTGCAATCTACAGATTCCTATTAGCATAGATAGGCTAGTCACTTATATTTTAAGTTTTTTTAAAATTATTTAATAGGTAACATTTTTGTTAGTTGGAGACCCTTCCTATGGGCCTTTTCTGTGGTCATGGTTTTTTATATATCCTGTATGGCTGTATTCTTCCACGTTTTTTTTCTTGATGACATTTGTTGTTTAAAAAAAATTAATTTCTTTTCTTTCTTTGTAAATTGTATATCCCCTGTCCCTCATAGTTTCATTGTGCCTTTTCAGGTCCATTGGCTAATGTAGGAGCAATGAAATTCAGAGATTTGAGGCCTTTGTATTTATTAAATAAAACCAGTTTCACCCATGTAACCCAACATGCAAGTTGTTATTATTATTATTATATGTGAAAAAATCAATCATAATTTGATTGATGGTATGAAATTACAAAAGAGCAAGTTATAGTATCAAATAATTATGTTTCCAATTTAAAAGAATGCACCTGTCCACTTCATCTATGCAACAAAGTCCTCCATCAGCCAATACAAGTGCCCCAGCCTCCAGCATCCATTCCCCTGTCAGTTCCATGAATATACAAATTGGTTGTTTAAGAGGAAGGTGGATGAGATGCAAAAAATCGGCGATCAAATGAAAAAGACCGTCCATCTAAACAAACTTAAAGACTAATAGTGTAGGTTAAAAGTAGATTACACAGCCAAAGTTGCTATATTAAAATCATCACCCATTCCACTTCTACTAATATTCCAAGACCGAAGTACAGCATGATTATGAGAGACAGGGAAACAATATCTTAAGTATATCTTATGTATTAGAAAAAACAAACGACCCCACACATATTGGTTTCACAAGATAAAAATTTCATCATCAGAATAAGACTTCTTCAAGTTCCAACCTTTAGCTTCACTCAAATACGCTTTTCATAGCCTCTGGAACTATGTTTCATTTCAAGATAGTAAGGATACGTCAATCGACCAAGTTGGGCAGAAAAACAAAAGGATGATCACAATTGAGGTTCCGAATTTAAACCAAAAGAAGTAATAGGTGCTCTTTATTAGTTTATGTTAAGAGATGTTTTCAAATATAGCAAAATGAGCTAACTTATTTGCAAAATATAGCACTGATTAATGTCTATCTAGCTCTATCATGATCCATTATAGATAGAGAGTAAAAATTTTCTATATTTGTAAATATTTTCTACAGTTTTGCTATTTAAAACACTTTTTAACTTGATTTTGCAGATCATTCAATATGTATAAAAAGGAAAAAGTTTTGAAAGTTACCTCCATCCTTAACAGCAGCAACAGTTAGTCCAGCGCTAGTGCTTCCTAAACCAGTGGTAATAACAGCTCGGTTGCTCAATTTGGCAGCAAATTTCAGGAACTGTGACTTTCCAGTACCTGGCACAGATGAACTCCACACATATTTATAAATATCTAATATTGCCTAATGCAAGTTTTCAAGTTTAAATGCTATTTTAATGAAAATTTAGAATTATGTTTCCAAAGAAAAAAAATTAGTTATATTTGTTAATAAAGCTAATTCAGGCTGTTTCTATAACTGTAAGTATCAAAAGAAGCACATAGGCCTCAAAATCCTACAATTTATACCTTCATCTACGTCATGTTCACTGATTCCGATTCACATATAATAACACTCCGTTAGCCTTAAATTTGAACTTCAATGATAAGAAGTGATTCACGCTAAATCAAGCTATTAACAACCTAACAATTTTCAGTACTAATAATTGCCTGGGATCTCCAACTTTTCGTATTAACTTTTTCTCAATCAATTTCACAGTAAGTTTTGGTGTTCGTGCTTTTAAATTAGAGAAAATGAAAAAGTCCAATTTCCCCAAATTACCTTGAAGTTCTACACGGTGACAAAATTTCCCCAAATTATCATAATAACATAATCATTGACTTTCAATAATAGGAAATGTGCAAAAAGTAATGAAGCTATGTATGAAAAAAAAAAATGTTTATCTTTCATTGAGAGAAATATTTGTACGAGTTCTGCCATGGATCCATATACTCTACCACTAAACAATTAGCCTCAACCTAAAAAGAGAACAAACATACCCTTTTGATTAATGATCCTCGTAAGGTTGAAAAATGGTTCAAAGTTTTCCTTAGTTAAGTTCACCATTTGTTGACTTAGAAAAGATTCTTTTGAGAGTTTGTATCCCTTGACATTTTGTTAGTGATATATAATTAAATTTTCCTTTAACTAGCTTAAGCTTTTTGGTTGATTGGCGATTTAAGATAGTATTAAAGCAGGTAGTCCAAGGAGGCTTATGTTCAAGCCCCTGCATTGTTGTTTCCTCCCCAATTAAAATTGATTTTCAATTTGTTGGGTCTTTCAAATATTTCAAGCCTATAAGTGAGGGGGAGTGTTAGTGATATATAATTAAATTTGCCTTCAACGAATAGCTTAACCTTTTAGGTTGAATTGGTGATTTAAGACATTTTTATCTATTTTTCATTAATCAATCTAATATCTTTTTTTATAATTAAAAAAAATGGAATGGCATAGATGTATTTTGCTAAATTTCTCGTTGTACAAAAAAGAAAGGATCTTTAGTAAATGGCTCTCTTAGTTGTGAATAAATACAAATCCTTGAAACATAGCTCATAGACTTCCAACCTTTACACACAAAATCAGTATATTATGACTAGAACAAATATAAAGAGGGGAATGAGAATACCAGGATCGCCAACCAACAGTAGATGAGATTCACCTCGAACTTTAGTACCAGATATATCCACATGTTGTACACCTCCAATGAGTGTTAAAGCCACTAAAAGTTGAGAAAAGGGGACAAATATTGAAATTGATTCAATTTACGTGCAAAGAAATTGAGAATTAGACGTCTGCACTTTTGTTTCTACATTTTTTGGGAAACTGGGGAGGGATGACCTAACTGAATGGATGAAAGAGGACTTATACCTGCAAGTTTTACAGTAAAAAGTCCAAACACTTGAGGGCATATACCTCTTAGAATAGCATTTCTTCCTGGATAACTTCAACCATGTCAGCATCACAAATGAAATAGAACTTCGGGTAAAAAATCCACATTTAAGAACTGAGGACCACAATAAAACAAAAGCATTGAAAACTTTATCATGAAAGGCAATAAATGATCCTTCGAGTACAGGCAACAACCACTGATATAAAATGTAAATAATACATCATATTCCACCTTAGTGAAAGTTAGTTGCACCTTTTAGAGGAGTGTCTTTGAAATCTGACCAGAACTGGGTGAATTTCATAATTATATCATCAGGGATGTCAACCTCGGCCTTTAGTTCATTGGTTCTTCTGCAAAAGAAAAGAAATAAACATAAGAAGGCATTATTGAACCCTATCAGATTAGGTTGAATACTATTAGGAACTTCACTAGAGGAGTAAGTGGACGCAAGGTTCATGTTGTTTGGAATTTCATTAGAGGAAATGAATGATGAAACATAAGATTGAAAAACCCAGAAGTACAATACTCCGCCACAATATTAGTTAAAAGTAACTAATTAATTAAGTTGTATTTCTACTGAACATGTATAACCAGTGGAAAGTAAAAAAAAATGAAGAAGTAAATTGCAAAATGATTTTATCATCCTCATCCTCTTGTTGCTTGCAAATTACAAGTGCTAAAATAACTTTTTCTTCTCTATTTAGAAAAAAGTAATGACAATGTAAAAGTTTGCAATAGTTTCGATATATAAGATGTAAACTCAAGCACCAAGAAGACAAGAACCAACAAAAAAAAAAACATTTTGATAAGTGCAATTAAAATGTAAGAATGAGCAATGTGTTTGTATCTTTCAAAAATACGGAAGTAATGCACTGTCAATTGTATAACAAAATTCTTCAAGCAGTAACCTTCAGAAAAAAGTTGCATGTACCTCACATGATTTGCAATTAGCATTGGATCAAGGTCACACCGAACATCTTTGAGGTCTGGGGACCACTTTGCACTCAATACTCCTGAAACAATAACGTCATCTGTCCCAATAAGAAGGAAACAGTAAGGAA
The DNA here is from genome assembly GCA_037974545.1 of Cucumis variabilis. Lineage (NCBI taxonomy): Eukaryota > Viridiplantae > Streptophyta > Magnoliopsida > Cucurbitales > Cucurbitaceae > Cucumis > Cucumis variabilis. Next base: position 1,861,878 of record JBBPDI010000001.1, read on the forward strand.
CCAATAACCTCATCTTCTATAAAATATATAGATATAGATATAGATGCATATACATATTAAAAAGAAGTGACATACATAAGATTCTTGTAAAGAGAAATATACATTTATATAAGTAGCAAACTCCAGGGCCTTAGTAAGATTTTAAATAAGCTCCTAATACTGACTATTTTTTTTTTTTATCTTATCTTTTTGTTTCTTGTTGATGCCAGTTATTTTTTTTCTTTTTTCTTTCTTACACAAAGAAAAGATTTTATTGATTTCATGAAAGGAAACACACGTTGAAAGGTAAAAACTCCCAAGAAGGAAGTCATCTACTCATTATAAAGGCCTAGCAAAGATTTATGTGCTATCAAAAGAGTAGCTGTACTTTTTTTTTCTTTTCTTCTTTTTTAAAAAAATACGAAAAACGGACATGTATGCATATAACAAAAGGCAAGACAACCTAGGGATCGGGGTAGAGGAAACCTCCTCACAGAAAGCTAACTGCATTTTTCTATAAGATACAATTTCATTGACTGAATGAAATATCCAAACAGATACAAAAAGGGCCCATTTCCAGGGTGTACAAAAGATTTCTCCAATTTGCAACAAAGAAATTTAAACTATGAACATGAAGAGGCCTTAAAATTTTACACCAAAATAAAACAAGGAAAGCAGCTAACTCAATGACATCTCCAAAGGATCTTTCTTTGTCTTGGAATTTCTCCCTTCCCAAATCTTCCATA
>JBBPDI010000001.1:1862702-1874204 GCA_037974545.1 Cucumis variabilis
ATCACATTTGCATGTCGTTAAAAGGATACTTAAATATTTGCTTGGAACTATTGATGTTGGATTATGGTATCCTAGAACTGTTGAGTTTAATTTAGTAGGATATTCTGATGCAGATTTTGCCGGTAGTTTACTTAACCGTAAAAATACTAGTTGGGCTTGCCAATTTCTTGGTAGTTCCTTAGTATCTTGGTTTAGTAAAAAGCAAAATTCGGTTGTTTTATCCACTATCGAAGCAGAATATGTTATGGTTGCTAGTTGTTGTGCACAAATTATTTAGATGAAACAAACTCTTTGTGATTTTTGATTAAAATATGATAATGTGTCTATATTTTGTGATAATACTAGTGCCATAAATTTGACTAAGAATCCTATTCATCATTCTAGAACTAAGCATATAGATATTAGACATCAATTTATTAGAGAGCATGTGCAAAATTGTCATATTACTCTTGAGTTTGTGAGCTCTAATAATCAATTAGTGGATATATTTACCAAGCTTTGAATGAAGAAAGTTTTTGTAAAAAAAGGCTTGAGCTTGGAATTATTCACTGTGATGCACCTTGATTCTATATCTTACTTGATACCGAATGCATATTGATAGGGGGAGAATTAGATATTTTGTATGTGTTCATTTTTTTTTTTTGGAGAGCTTACTTCATTGTTATTCTTTTTTATGATTCCAAAGGGGGAGAAGTATAAGAAAAATATGTTTTTATGAATTTGTTGCATAATTGTTTCTATTGAATAATGCATATTTTTAGAGGGACAATTAATTAAGGGGAAGAAGTTTCTCTTTTCAATTGTTTTCAAGTATGATTTTTGTGGTGAAATATATACATGAGTTTTATAGTACTATACATCTTAATAATAGAATTATTTGTTGATCATGTGTGGTTCAAGTTATTTTTCTTCAATGATTTATCATCATAAAAAAGGGAGAGATTGTTGGCTTTTTAGCTCTTCATCTCAAATTAATTTATTTTAATTAATTAATTAATTAATGTTTTGATGATAACAAATCTGATTTTTTTTATTAATTTTATTATTTAGTCCATAACGTAGAGCTTGGAACAATGATTCTAATGCCTCTTGAATCACTCAAATCGAAGTTCAAACGAAGAAAATATTGCTAAAAGAAGCTTAACGAAAAAATATCCAAGATGGTGACATGACGACCAAGTATTCAATTTGAACTAATTAGAGAAAGCCACTTGAAGCAATGGAGGAGTAACAATTGTGACTTTTGGTTTTGTTTTATTAACTTTTATAAAGAAAATAAATTTTAAAAGAAAATGACTTTAATATTATTATTTATCTTTATATCTAACGTCTGGTTTTTTTTTAAAAGATTGTGAAGTTGCTTTATTAGATTTTAAACAAAGTATTTTGGAAAGACATATTATTATATTATTATTTGTATTGTGTCTAACGACTAATTAAGTTTAAATCTCAACCATTCATTTTTCTTTTACTTACATCCAATTACCCAAAATGATTTTGAATTTTTCTTTCATCTCTTTTTAAATACTTCATTTTCTGCAAATTTTCAATAACATTATTAAACTTTACAATCCTAAAAAAGGGAAAAAGCCAACATTGTGATTCTCTCTAAAGCTTTGAATTTTTTTTCTTGTTCTTAAGAGAATTCTTATTATATTGTAAGGATTAAATTTGTGAGCTTTAAATTGTATACTCACTCTTTTAGAGAGTTTCTTTGTGTGATTTAAAATTTCAACATATTGTAACGATTAGATCCTAACCCAGGGAAAGAATTAGGTTTGCTCTTGAACCTGAAAAAGGAGCAAGAATCAATTTGGCTCAAATTCGTGGAAAGAGTCAAAAGAAGATCTTCAATCAAAATCTCAAGAGGTGCTTGGAAAAGTGGATGTAGGTTGAGTTTAACCGAACCACTATAAAATCAATAAGTGGATGTAGGTTGAGTCTTCTTCTATAACTCTTTTCTAATTTCTTTTTATATTTAATTTTAATCTCATATTCTTATTGGTTGAGTTTAATTGCATACTTCCATTCATATCTTTTCATTAATCTTATTATTTAATAAATTTACAAAGATTCTTTATTTGATTTAAAAATTATCTAATTAGTTAAATTTACTTTTTATTTGTTAAAAAGTTTAATTAAACCCTATTCACCCCCGTTTAGGGTCGACATACTGATCCAACAGTGTGATTATGTTCTCAGCTCCCTTCTCGATCTTGTTCTCAAAATGATAAGCATATTGAGTTGGCAATCTGACACTCTCATCTATACAAATCAAAGGACAATCCCTCGCGAACAGGAGTTCATAATACACTAAGGATTAATACTAAGTTACCTAGGTCATCCTAATGAAATAGAAATCCAAATAGTTAACGGAGTTATATCTATTGATTACTATTTCATTATCCAATCTTATGCAAACTCATTGCATAGGATACTCTCACTCGCATGTCACCTACATGAACACGTTTGATCATTGCGTTTGTATCAAATACAAAATGAGTCGTATCCATAGTGTTACCAGGATAAGGTACCTAGCCATATCCTTATACTATAGACCCTTTAAGCTGATCTTGAATATTGATCCTTGTATGTCTCTACATATTGTTCAAGACTAATCAAACAGCTTAGGATGTTAATTTATTGGATTTAGGTTATAAAGATAAAACTAATAATATAATCAATGAAGCTTATTGAAAGAATGATAATAACATTTTATTAATAAATAATGGTCAATGAATTATATTTACTATCTACGAGTTTTGGGACATAAAACCTAACACAAAGAGCAAGAAGATGGGCCAGGTAGCCCGAAAGAGTCCCCAAAGAAGAAAGAAGTTCAAGAGGAGATTATTAATGACCCACTGGAAAGGAAAAAGGAAACAAACCTTAAGGTAGGTAGCTAGACACATCTATTCTCACTGCCCAAGTAAACCACAGAAACCTCCATTCATAATGCCAGAATAGAGGAGGCAGTGAGAAAAACATATGAAGAAGCTATTGATGAGGATTATCTCTTCAAGTTCATGGATCATTATATATGCAAACCTATGGATAAGGAATTTAAAGATTTAATCCAGTGCCAAAGCAACCTTCAAGAGATGCAATTGTGGAGTAAAAAACAATTGAGCGATTTGAAACTTAAGATGGACAACACAAATGTAAATTCTGAGACATAAATAAATCAGCTTAAAGGGAAAATGACGGAGCTTAAAACGCAGAATGCAAAGCTCCAAACAAGACTTCTTGCAATCCAAGAACAGAATGCGACAATGAGGGAGCATAATGATTTGATTAGGGAACAAAATGAAACACTAATTGGCTTGGTTGAGGAACTAGTCGATAGATGCGACATAGATTTTACTGGATTATTAAGATATCAACATTTGTTTATGTGTAGCACAATTCCAGTTCCTTAGATTCCTCAGAACATAGTAAGGACCTTGATGCAATTTGATCTGACGATAAGAGAAAGGAGGAATCAAAAGCCTCCACCTCAACCACAACAGTCTCCACAACCGGTCTCAATAAAAACAACCACCACCTCCATCACAGTAACCTTAATTAGGGAAATGTTCTGTAAATTTTGTATTCTTTTGTAAATTTATTATTTTTGTTCTTATGTAAATTATATTCATTGTATTTGTGTTCTTTGCAATACAAGTACATACTTGGACATAACTTTTCTACGTTTAGTTTTTCCTATCGTGTGTATGGCTACTAATGTCTTAGAACTTTAATTTTTCTACGTGTTTCAATGATAACTTTGGTGAAATAAATTTTCATTTGTTATCTAAGCGTTTAACTTGTTAACAAACTTACTTAAGAAACCTTTCTATTTGTTATCTAGGCGTTTAACTTGTTAAGAAAACTTAGTTAAGAAACCTTTCTATAGTTTATTAGGCGAGCAAGCTTTACCTAAAACTTTTTTTATAAGATTTTTCGGCGAATAATTTTATCATTCATTTTTAGCAATGAGGACATTGCTACATTCTAAATTTGAGGATGTGCAAAGTTCGAGCTAAAGCTTTTGAAACTTTTTGAATATTCTATCAAGTGGTCTAAAAAAAATAAAGTGTTTTAACATAAGTTAAAGCAATGCCAAAAAGTGAACATTTTTAAAATTTTTGTATTCATTTAGTCAATTCAAATAAAAACTCTTATGTTGCTTCATCTAGCCAAAAAAATAAGAAGCATGGCTTCAAAAGTAAAAATTAGAGAGTTGAGTAATAAGAGGCAATAAGATTTATAGTTGAGGAGAGGAACGAACTCATAGAATGTCTAAGATTTCCCACTCAACGCTAAACTTCAAGTAATTAAGTAAATAAAAAGCATTCTTTTGTCAAATATAAGGATTCAAAACTCTTTGAAAATTTTAGCCATTTCTAAATTTGAAAATAAGTTTCTTGTAGAGAATGGACAAGGGTATTTTGAGTATTAAGCTTATCTCGTTTTGAACGTAAAAATATTTTCATGGCGAGAAGTACGCGATAAGAGTAGACTCTGAATAGAAAATAAAACTTGATCGTATCTTGAGAAGTTTAGAAATATAAGGAGGAAGGTGAGCCTTTGAGGAGGAATTGTGCTTGAGGATAAGCATGATACGAAGTGATGCTTAAGGACAAGTATGATTCTAAATTTGAAGGTGTGATACCTTGTAGAAATAGAAGTTATTATTGCCTTTTAGATAGAATAATATGACCAAAATGCATAAGAAATGTGTTAAAATGGGTAGCTATGTTGTAAATGCATAAATATTTAGAAATGCACTTCACATAAGCATCCATGTTTGTTTCACCATGTTTTCATTGTCTTAATGCAGGATTAGAAACAAAAGAAGAAGCTAGCGAATTGCAAAAGAACTCACTTGAAGACTATGCGATAAGACCTTACTAGTAGACGAGAAGAAGTTCACTAGAAGAAAAAAGTGGTAGATGGAGATGATGTTGATGGAAAACGGGAACATGAGCAGCAAAATAAGGATTGAGTTTTTGCTCTAATTGCAACTAAACATATTTAGTAAATAACATACATAACAACCCTCATTTAGACAAAGATTGGGTTAATAGAAAAATTCAACTTTGAAGTTTTTTTATCTTTGTAATCTCCTTACGAACTTGAACCTGGGACTACTACTAGTGTTGACACGTTATTCTCCAGACTTAGAATCGGGTTGTGGGACTCTCATTGTGGAGGAAATAGATAGAGATAGAATTTTGAGGAGGAACCTAGCTTTTGAGATTTTTTGTTGAGAGAAAAATGAGTTTTGGTTTATTTTGTAATTCCAAATTACAAAATCAAAATCTCACCACCAAAATCAAGAATTCTTTTTCTCATTTGCACTAAAATCATTTTTTAAGCAAACTACATGCAAATCATGTAATAAGCTTCCTTCATCTCAACATTTGGCATTCCACTAACTATTAGTGGGTTAGGTGTCTTGCATGCATATAGCCACTTGTAAATTACATGCGTGATAAGCTTGTCAAATCTCAACAAGTGTTATTAATTAAATTAGTCTAAGGGCAATATGAAAATTTGACATTTAAATCAAATTCAAAGTTTCACTTTTTCAAGTTGAAAGTCAACATTTTGACTTTTTACCATTTTATTCTTTTTGACTAATTCTTACCTCCCAAGCATGAAACCGTATTCATTTCTTCGAAATTCAAATCATATTTGAATATAAAACTGGTCAAAGTTTGACTTCTCAAACTCAAAAGTCAACATTTTGACTTTTTACATCTTTGACCACTTTCATCGATTTCTGGCTTCTGAATATGAATCTGTATTCATATTTTTAATATTTAAATCACATTTAAACATAAAGCGCTATCTTAACTTATATTCGATGGCTATTCATTGGTTTCTCTCTCTTTACCTAATTCAAACAATTTGAATTATTCTACCATAATGTTCTAAGTTGATTCCTTGTGAGCTAGCGAAAAAACCTAATAGACCTATAGATCATGGACTTCAATGATCTGAGATTAACTGGCTAAACTCGTTAGACTGAGATAATCAACATTCGTTAACTAACGGGTCATTCCACCAAAGTTCCGTAGTTGCATTTCCCTCACTATAGATATATTTGTGTCCATGTGATATAACCATAATAAGTAACTTAATCCTTCAGAGGCTGTTTACAATCTAAGTTGGGTCAAAGTATCGTTTTAACCTGATACTATATCTTGCTCCCTTAAGTCCTATTGATCCACTATTGAACAATTGGTTTAAGGTCCAACCTCTAAACCGAATTCCTCTCGGGTGAATGAGAGGGTGGGGCCCCTTGTTCAAGACTTGAATTCAGTCATTAAGGGAACAACCTATCTACTAACCCTAAAGTAAGTAAGAGTGAATTTTGTCTTGCACCTTATGTCTCTAGCTATCCATCCGATCTTACCCTTAAAATTAAAGGCTTATTGGGCCAGCACCGTGAGCTGCCTTCACCTATGCAGATCTAAGGCTAATTTCGTGTGAACAGAAGCTCATAGTTAGCCTAGGATTAAAATTAAGTTACATAGAAAATCTATATACTATTGACTAGGGGTAGATCTATTAAGGGGCCAGGGGGGCACGTGCCCCCCCTCACATTCCTGATTTTTTTATTTTAATATTAATTTTGAAGTTTTAAATTACAATATATATTAAATAATAAGTATTTTGATTGTATTATGTTGTTGGTATAGTGGTTGTGGTCGCCTTTTAAATCATTAAGGTCATGGGTTCAAATCCCATCTACTACATCTTATTTTTTTTGTTAATAATGTCCCCCTACGTATGATTCCTGGATTCGCCACTACTATTGACAAAGTGTTGCTGAAGACATTGTTCATATCCTTACCATATACATGCTGACATCCACATGATCATAAGGTTCATCCTTCACTTTCGTGTAACTTAATAAATTTGCTTTAAGAAAATGATCATTCAAAGGCCATGAACCTAATTCAGTAGCTACCTTCTCCATTTAGAAAAAAGTAATGAAAATGTAAAAGTTTGCAATAGTTTTGATATAATAAGATGTAAAATAAAGCACCAAGAAGACAAGAACCAACAAAAAAAAAAACATTTTGATAAGTGCAATTAAAATATAAGAATAAGCAATGCATTTGTATCTTTCAAAAATATGGAAGTAATGCACTCTCAATTGTATAACAAAATTCTTTAAGCAGTAACCTTTAGAAAAAAGTTGCATGTACCTCACATGATTTGCAATTAGCATTGGATCAAGCTCACACACAACATCTTTGAGGTCTGGGGACCATTTTGCACCCAATACTCCTGAAACAATAACGTCATTTGTCCCAATAAGAAAAAAACAGTACGAAACCAATAACCTCATCTTCTATAAACAAATAAACAAATATAGAAACAGATAACTGCATTTTTCTATAAGATACAATTTCATTGACTGAATGAAATATCCAAACAGATACAAAAAGGGCCCATTTTCAGGGTGTACAAAAGATTTCTCCAATTTGCAACAAGAAAATTTAAACTATGAACATGAAGAGGCCATAAAATTTTACACCAAAATAAAACATGGAAAGCAGCTAACCCAATGACATCTCCAAAGGATCTTTCTTTGTCTTGGAATTTCTCTTTTCCCAAATCTTCTATAAAACAACCTTGATCAAGTTGGACCATAATTGTGCCTTTGTAGCTTTGAAAGATGATCAATGAACATCATTTCGATATAGACAAGAGAGAAAAAAGCTAACTAAAAGCTGAAAGCTATCAATTTTAAGTCAGATTAATTATATTATAGACCCCAACAGTATTTAGTGAAAAGGATAAGCGAGGTTCTTCTCCTTTCCATTGAAAGTTTTATCGTTCCTAATTCTGGTTGCCATAAGTATTTAATGAAGAAACAAATCTCCAAGTCCAAATGAACTTGAGAGTGAGTTCTTAAGTAGTTGGGATTTAACAAAGTAGAAGTTTTCTTGAAGGCACACCAAAACCACCCTGCAGAGTCCAACAATATATCAAATTACCAAAAACTCTAAACTACAAAAAAGAGAACCATGAAAAATTGTCACAAAACTTAAGTTTTCAGTAATGAGAGAAAAAACATGAACTAAACATGAAAGACCCCCAAATCAAACAAGCATAAACAAAAATAAGAAAGGTCGTATAATCAATCACAAAAGTTTTTTTTTTGATAAATTAATCACAATAGTTCGGGGTCATAACATGAAGCTTTTGACCAATTTGGTTGATAAAAGCAAGGATACATAACAAAAATCTAAGCTTGTCAATATTTACACAACCAGCAAGTGAAAAACGGGCCATGGAGTTACAGGAAAAGGTGAGAGAGAAAAACTTCACAGAGAAAGAAAGAAGGAACAGATGACTTACCGATAAAGGAGGTGACGACCACAATTTGAACTTTGAAGAGATTGCAGTGGATTGAAGATGATGGACACGAATTGAATAGGTTGCAATAGAGAAGGTTACATCATCCGATAGAGAAGGTTACAGCGGCGCTGGAGTGAAGAGACGGACACGAGGAGACAATGGTGATGACGGGATCAAGCATCATCCGGAGATGTCCTTCGTGAGAATTTGGAAAAATGTTTAGATTTGGAGATGGCTCTTCGTGTGAGAATTTGGGAGAAAAGCTTTAATTAACTTTAATTTTAATTTAAAATTAATTTTATTTTAGTAAATTAAATAAATTATTTTATATATCTTTTATGACATCAAATAACTGTCACGAAAAGTATTATCCAAAACATTCCGTCTTTTTCCCACAAAAAATGTGTATTTTTATCTTTTATGATAGTTTTCTTTCCTTCCTTCCATTTTGTGATGTACACGACTGTCATAATAGATAGTTTTTGTTGTAGTGGAAGTCTCCTACATATATCTTGCTTAACTTGACTTAGTCATTTGGATCTTAAAAGGTAAGAAAGTTTGGCGTTTAAAGACACTGAGAGGTGCTCGCCTTAATCATAAACTAGTTAATTGAGTTAACATAGGCAACCGCATTATTCCCCAAAGTCACAACCAAATGTACTGTCGCTTTAAGAATACATTTACTTCATTAAGTCCAAAGTTAACTAATGAGTCAAGTCAAGTTTTTGCATCGTTGTTTGACACACAAGCACCACTGTACAATATGAATAGAGTACATTACAATGAAATACAAAACAGAAAGAATAGAAATGACATTACAAGTTACAGAAGATGGGGATGATATCTTCTTCACTCAAACCTCAAGCTTTCACTCACATACTAATCGAAGAAGAGGAAGAAATACTTTACAGACAGCAGAAAGGTAATCCTTTCCACCACTCTCTAGGATTTGCCTATTCAAGCTCTTTGAAATGTGGCTCATTCAAGCTCACGGCTAATCCATTCAGACGTCTAGCCTTCTTGCTTGGTGTAATGGAATCCTTTTTATAGGTAGATTTAGGCAAAAAAATCTAATCATATGAGCATGTCAGCGTCGAAAGTTGCCTATGTCAAGACACATCAATTCCATCTACCACTTTTGTCTTCTAACGAACCTCTTCTCGTCTACTGATAAAGTATTCTCGCATAGTCTTTAGGTGAGTTCCTCTACGATTCATTAGCTTCTTATTTTGTTCATAATTCTACATTGAGACACTGAAAATACAATAAAACATACATAGAAGCTTATGTAAAGTTTATTTCTAAATATTTATGAATTTACAACATAAGCTACACGTTTTGACACACTTACTGTGCATTTTGGTCTCATTATTCTATCTAAATGGCTATAATAACTTATATTTCTACAAGTTATCACATCTCCATTATATTCTAATGATGTTGGACAAAGATTGCATGAGCTCCATTAGGATCTTGAGCTATTGTTGGATGCATATCTTTCAGAGCATTTTCAACTTTTGTTTTAGTAAAAGTAGCATCTAGCAACTGAATTTATTGAGGAGAGATTTTTTATTTGATACCTTCCAACATTTTATCAATTTTCTCCAGATTAGGTCTCTAATATTTGAAAATAATCAAGAAATAAATTATCAACTCATGAATAATTGCTTCATCTTCATCAATCTAGCTACGATCAATGTTGTATAACCTCTCAATTTTATTTATTCTCCTCTTCTGATTTACCCGAGAATGAAACCATTTTGTGTTTCTGTCTTGCCAATTTAGCCAATTTTCTCAAGATATAATCTTCCAGTATTGGTCCTTTTCAACCAAACTTTCGATCTCATTTTCCAACTTCTAAATCACATGATCTACCACTTTCAAATCACTCTGATCAAGAGCTTCAAGCTTTTTAGTTTCTCTTAATTTACAGTTTCAAGCCCTCATTGACTTTATACCTGTTCCAATTTGTTATTCTTGTGAAGCCCGTGTTTTGAAGTGGATGGGCTATAAAGAAGGATTTTTATAAGGAAGTAAGTTTAAAAAATTTGTGTAAGAATTAAGCATTTTGAAGAAGAGGTATGCATTATGACTAGGCAACAAGAGGAACGTTAGTATGGGTAATGAAGTTAGGAAATGACGACTAAGACAAGATTACGCGAGAAGGGTAGGTGACAACAAACACTTAACCAATTATCAGGTGATGAGCTAGGTGAGAAGAAGCCAGTTAATTGTTAGACCTAAATGATTAATCAGCTAAACACATGTTAAGTTTAAGTTAAGCATAGATTAAAAAAGATACTAAACTACCATGTGTAAGGCACCAAGTAGGAGTTGGAAAGCTAAGACAAGTTTAAGGATGACTAATCCAGTTTAAATTAATATAAATGGCTCTTGTGAGTTTAAAGAAAGTGCCAAAAGAATACCAAGCGAGAAGAGGGAAACTTAAGATAAGTTAAGCGTTAAGAAGGAATCGGGAGGAAACTTTTGATTTCGTGACCCTTCCAAAGAAAAGAACATAGATTTTTAAAGTGATTCTTTCAAAATCATGTTATGAACAGTGTAATGCATGCTATAATCTTGTTTAAATGAAAAGCATGACCGTTTGAAATTTGTTTGCGACTTAAAGTATGAGTTTTATATTGCTTGTATGCGAATAAACCATTAGCTTTATTCCTATCATGACCTAGTTGCTATGTGCATGTAAGAGTTAAGCCAACCATGCGTTGAGTGGCCTGCATGACAAGAAGGTGGCTAGATACACTGAGAGGTCCGCATTCGAGCTGACTGCCTAAGGAACGGGAATTGAACAAGGGTCTACAAAAAAGCTGGTGGTAAAATGAGAATATCACAATGGTCTATGTGTTTGATAACTTGTATAAATTCAAGTTATTATAGCTTTTTAACTAAAATAATGAAGTCATACCACATGAAAATAGGAGAAAATAGAAAGAATAAGTAGGTGACTCAATTACTCTACAAAATTTTAACTACAAAAGATTTTCTGTGTTCAACCCTGGACTTACCAGGTAACCTATAACGACCCAACTTTTGAAACTAAAATGTGGTCATTACTTTAATAGAAAAACACTTCTTCTAAACATTAGTCTTTATAAAATTCATCAAAATAAATAACATCAA
>JBBPDI010000001.1:1928524-1939698 GCA_037974545.1 Cucumis variabilis
AGAAGTAGCATAGGGTTGAGATGGCCTTGGGGTGGATGTGGGAGACACACAGCATGGGGCTTATCGATCTTTGAAATGGAAGCCATGCTTGAGTACTTGTTTTCTTCTCTTGTGTTTTATGCTTTTGAAACGGGAGCTTTGCTATGTTTTGGAGAAATTGGGAAATGTAATAACTTTGGACATCTTATTATATAGTATGTATTATAAATATAATGGATAAAAATTTAGGTGCAGCCCCTGCTTCCATCCAATTGAAACGCTCCGCGTGTGATGGTTTTGTTTATTGTGAGTAGAAAAATTTTAAAAGTTCTTTTGTTTCTATATATATATATATATGTATTAAAAGTTCTTTTGTTTATTGTGAGTAGAAAAATTATTTAGGTAAAAAACAGAACATTTAAGAAAAATATTTACATACGTAGAAAAAATCTAATGAATTTTGTGATGGTTTTGTTTTATGAAGGTAAATAGTTTCTTAATTTTTTCTATTTTTTATTTTTTGTTTGTAAATATTGATTTTTTAAAATTAAATCTATTTTCTCTCCAAATTTTATCATGTTTTAATTTTTTTTTTAAAGTAAAGGAGAATTGTAAAAAATGACAGAATGAACAAACTATTTACACTTTGTGGCAAAATCAAGTGTAATGAAATTTTGCCATTTAGTGATTTTTTTTTTCCATAAAGTGTAAATAGTTTAATGTGTGCTTTTTTCTAATAATTATTTTTGAAAAAACCCTAAAGTAAATTGATAGTTGTAAATACAACCATTAGATTTAAAATAATTAAATAAATAACAATATTTTAAAAAAATTCAAATATTGCAAAATCTGTGAAAGTATATCAATGATAGACCATGTTGTAAATATTAATCTATCACTAATAAACCATAAGAATATAAGAGTTTATCATCGATAAATTTTTCTATATTTGTATTTTTTTTAAAAAAAATGTTGCTATATACTTAATTATTATTCCTATAATTGCCACCAACTATCATTAGCCTAAAGTAAAATAGTTGAATTATGAGATAAATTCTAAAAGAAAGAATGGATATAACATTTAGATTTAGTAGGTGTGCAAAGCAAGAAATTTTTGTACGCAAACTTTTCGTGCTAGTAAATTAATTGATGCGTTACGTGCAAAAGAAATTATATCTATTTTTTAAGTTGATGTTGTAAGTGCAATATGGGAAAATTGCATATTGTTAACAATCAATTTAAACAAACGACAACGAACATAATAGAATTGAAACGAAATGAAGTATGGGAAAAAATATTCCAAATGCAGTTAAACGGTGAATGTCAATTATATCGTACATCAGGATAATGCAAAATAATAATAATAAAAAAAGGGCAATAGAAACCAAAACAAAAACGAGACATGCTGTTCAAGCGTACAAACAAACACACAATATTTGATTTAAAATTTATGGTTTTGTGGAATTAAATTTAATTATATATTTGTGGGTTGAATATTTAATTAATTATTGGATTTGAATTTTTAGTTTTGTTGAATTCGAATTTAATTAAATATTTTTGAATGATTATTTACATATAATTATTAAGAAAAATATATTTATATTTTGAAAAAAAAAAAAAGAAAAGTTTGATGTTATTGTATTTATCGAGAAAAAAAAAAGAAGGATTAAGAGAAGGAAAGAGAGGAAGAAAGCGAAGGATTAAGGGGAATAAACTGATTCCTTTCCCAATCCTTACCCTTAACGTGGAAAAGATTATCTTAGTTTTTTTTTTTTTTTTTTCTTTTTCTCTTTCAAACGGCCCTTTAGTGACTTTTTTTTTAGTTTCAAAACTTTGTATTTCTTTACTTTTTTTTTACACTAATAAAATTTGTTTTATAGGCTAATTTGAATGTTTGGAAGAATTGAAGAAGCATATAAGGTTTGGAAGATAAAACAAAGCATATAAGGTTTGGAAGAGCATCTTTGATCATCACATCACACACATAATTATGTTGTTCACAATTAATTAACTACTTATTTGAACTCATCTCAATGGTTGGCTTCTTTTGGTTCTTTCTCAAGTAAATTTTGGGCTTAATTATCATCATACTTTAATCCAATCTATGTGTTAACTACTCCACTATATGAACCACCCATTAAAAATGGTTCTATAATCATTTTATCTAGATTTTATTATTTTTAATTTGTGAGAAACTAACACAATTTAATTTTAAAAACCAAATATTTTGGATTATTTAAATACAATACATTTCTCTTTAATTCAACCGTTGCCAAAAAAAAAAAAAGAATATTTAACCCTCAACTTTAAAGGAAAAAAAAGATGTATATGTCAATTCATTAGGCCAATGTCACATATGTTAAATAAACAAGCATTTTATTCTTTGGAATATTTGATTTATATACACCAAGGCGACCAAACTAATCGATCAACGGTTAGTTTGTACTTTTTGTGGTCGTGGTTAACTATAGTTGGTTTAAACATTTACTAAATCCACTATAATCGGTTTGGTCGAAAAATCTATTTCGAACGACCGATGATCCACCTCTCTATCAAACAGGACATTGTTCTCTGAAATGGGTAATTAATTATTGTTATCTGGAGTCTCATCATATATACACCTTGTTTTTTAGGGGTCGATTTAAGATTTTAGAAACGTGTAGAGAATAGTCATATTCGTAAAACAAGTTCATCGAGGTTTGTAGAAGAATACTACAACCTGAACTATTTTTTTTTATCAGCTTCTCAAACACCTGATTGACATGAAATTTGTAAAGTTTATAATTATATTCCTAACAAAATTTTCATTTTATTCTATATTTGGCCTTTCCCATATATATTTCATTTCACCTAAGTTTTAATTCTCTCTCAAATGACAACCAGTTTTGTCCAAAATCAAATTCCCATATATATGGCAAACTATTTTGGTTTCTCTATCATCCATTTAAGTAAATATTTCTTGATATTGTAATTTGAATAATATAATTTTGGGTAAATGTAATTGATGGCCATTTTAGCAATAATAATTAAGGATATAACAACATTTAAAAAAATTACAAATATAGCAAAACTATCGCTCATAGACTCGTATGGGTCTATCAATGATAGACCAATATTTACAACATGGTCTATTGGTGATAGACTTCTATCATTGATAGAAATTGACAAATTTTGCTATATTTGCAATTTTTTAAAAATATTATTATATACTCAATTATTTTGAATCTAATTGTTAAATTTGCAACTATCCTTATAATTTTTTTCTAATAAATAATTTATTTTCCTATAAATTTGTTAGTATTTGATTCTAGGTTTTTTTAAAATATAACAAATTGACAAAATATTTACACTGTAGAGTACAATTTTATGAAAACGGAAAAAAATCTACATACTCACAATTAAAAATACAAAAAAAATGTATGTCAACACACGATTAATTGGCTAAAAAATGTTCATCAACACGCGATTAATTGGTCACTCACTTACGTTTAACCAAATTTAAAAGATGGTATATCAATATTCCAACGTTAATTATTTGGTACACGATCGTTTATATTTGGCTGTAAACTCTTTTATATTTGGTAGATTATCGTGTAGCCAAATCTAAACAATGGTATATCAATATCTCAACGACTTTTGTTCAAGACCGCTTTTTATATTTGGTACACATTATCTTGAACCAAACAACACTTTGAAAAAAATAATACAAGGTTTATGATTAATTGGAAACAAAGACTATGATTTCAGAAAAATATAAAAGAAAATTTGTAGAAAAAAAAAAGAAAATGAAAAGAAGAACAAAAATTGACTAACTTCATTATATTTATGAAAATTCATGATTGTACGTGACAATGTTAAGTAATATATATTATGTTTGTATATACTTCATTAGTGAAAAAAATTAATCTCATATAATTTTAATGGATAAGTATAATAAAAAAGTAAGCACTTGAAATCATCTAAATTAATTTTTTTATACTTTAAATTTAAAAAGGAACTTCTTCATTACCTTTTATATACTTCATCTTTTATAACTATGCTAAAGCTAAAAGAAAAAAAGATGTCAAAAGTGATTACACTAAAGCTAAATGAAAAAAGAAAAAGTCCCTTTTCATTTTTTCTAATTAATATTTTATACTTAAATTTAAGAAAGGAAATTTATTACCTTCTTTGTCCTTTATTATATATATATATATATATATATATATATATGTGATGATACTAGAACTTTTTTTTAAAAAAAAAAGCATCAAAATCAAAACTTTTTTTTTCTTTTTTGTAATTACATTTACTTTAATATAAGAAAGGAGTTTGATTGAACTTTATATATGGTTCGGTTTTTATAACCATAATAAATCTAAAAACAATAATGTCAAAGTTGAAAATTTTAAAATAATTAGAATAGCAATTAAAAATGTTTTCCTAAGTAAATGGCTAGCAAATCAAAATTGCTTCTATTGTAAGAAATTATTAGAAATGATACTTATTAAATAAAATCCATAATCATTTCAACATTGATAACCCTAAAAATTAAATAAATTAAACCACGCCTAAAATGACAAAAATACACTCCAAAATAAATTGTTCTAATAATCAAGTTTGTCTAAATGCACACAACTTATAATTAATAAGTTCCAAGATCAATAGGCCATAAGACAATAATCATTTAATTTATCTACTTTAGCACAACCACAATTTTGGACTTTAGGGAAAAAAATGTGTCATAAATATAAAAAGAAAAAAACAATGTTTTTGGAGGAAAATAAGGATAATTTTTTAAATTAAGCATTTTATAACACTTTTTTTAATTATCACGATTTTAGTGGCGTTTACAAAAATAGCAAAAAAATTAATGATGATATAAGACTCATTCACTACATTTTCTAAATTGCAAAAGTGATAAATTTAAAAGTGGATAACTTTCTGATAGTATTCTAATAGTTCTTCGATAATCGTATGATATCATTAATTATTTGTCATATTTGTCATATTCGCAATATGCAAATGTCCTATGAACTGTTCTTTACAAAAAACATTTAAATTTTCCATGATTTTATGACATTTAATAAGTGTTGGTAAATCAATTCAATTATTTTTTTTTAAAAAACGAGTGATTAAAATAGAAATAAAATAAAAAAAGTAACCGAGCACATTTCTTTTTTTTTTTTTTTTTTTATCTATTCTCTCTACCCTACGAACCTCCAAATTCTCCCAAATCCTCTCCTTCCTACAATCTCCCCACCACCGTAAAACCATCTTCCCCTCTATCAAACCTCCATCCCCATTACGTCCAATCCCCATAGCTAAACTTCTACCACTGCGGTCGCCTCGCTTCCTCTCGTGTACTCGTTGTCTACCTTCGAAAATCTCGTCAAACAGTATGTTTTCAGGAGAACTTTTTGTGAATTTTGTGAGATTTGTGGAATTGTGTGTTGTAACTTAAAATTTTGGTTTGTATTTTTGGTGCCGAGAATTTTGATATAAAAAATAAATCAATGTAACCAACGTTAACCGTTTTCATACAACTACCAATAAAGGTATTTTTTTCTGTTTTTTAAAAGTTGAGGAGCATTTTCTAAACTTGGATATTTTGTGGTGTAACCTAAAATTTTTAAATTTTGGACGGTGAGAATTTTGGTGTAAAAAAAATATTTTTGAATATTTTTTAAAGTTAAAGGTATTTATGTAATTTTTCAATAATTTAAGGATATTTTTTAAATAAAACTTTAACGGTTTTTATTCGACTATCAATGAGAGTATTTTTTTTAAGCTTAAGATTATCTTTTACAAAAGTTACAAAATTCAGAAATATCTTTTATAATTTAGCCACATATCGACGTTTTTTTGGGACTCTGATTTAAATCCACATATAGTCAAAACAAAGCACTCATCTATAAACAAAACAACCACTAGTTTACGGTATCATAATTTCTATTTGTTTGTCCATTTCTTTAGATGAAGATCAGAGCCCAAGATAAAGCAAGAATTCCAAACTAACACAAATAAAGAGTTTGTTTAGATTGACTGAAGAAAATAATGTTTATAAAAAAACAGTAAGAATAGTTTAAAATACACTTCAAAAGTTGTTGCAGTGGATATCGTGGCTAATTACTGTCTTAAACTTTAAACAAAATGCTCAAAATGTTTTCGAGATGCAAAAAAAAAAAAAAAAAAGAAAAAAAATCCATTATTTAAAAGAATTGACACGTTTATCAATATTTGCACATGTCTCGTCCACAGTTTGGTGGGTTAATTTAGGATGAAGTGTGACAAAAATATTAATTAATACATCATGAAATTGTCTAGGAACATATATCTGTGGTAAACAACAAAACAATACTAGAAAACAATTTATTTAGAAACGATACAGTAAACTCACTTCACTATGCATTCGACAGAAGAACCTCTTTAATCAATTTATCCAGTTGCTTCCAAGCACAACCACCAAGTTTATATGCTTCTTCAGCTTTACTCTTCAAATTCAATAACATTTTCCTTCATTTTCTTACCCTTTTCTCCATCCATCAACTCTCTTACTAACTCCTCCACTATTTCTTTTCACATTGTTATCAATTTCCATTCCAATCCCCCACTCAGTGCAACAATAACAACAATTTGTTTGTTGATCAGAAAAGAAAGGCCAACATATCATTGGAACACCAGCACATATACTCTCTATAGCTGAATTCCATCCACTATGTGTCAGAAACCCTCCTATTGAAGGATGTTTCAACACTTGGTCTTGACAAAACCAACTTGCAATCAAGCTTCTATCTTTGGTTTCTGTTACAAATTCATGAGGCAAAATGGATGAATCTCCCACAATTAAATCAGGCCTTGTAATCCATAGAAATGGCTTCTTGCTATTTGCTAATCCCCAAGCAAACTCAATCAGTTGCTGTTTTGTCATCACTGTGATGCTACCAAAGTTTACATAAACAACAGAATTGGGTTCCTTTGAATTCAACCATTCAATGCATTCAGATTCCTCCACCCAAAGATTTGAACCTATTTCTCTTGTTTTTTCATCCTCAAATTGTTTGACCATCATGTGAAGTGGACCAATTGTATAATGATGAGGATTGGAGGAAGCTGGGAGAGCGCTAGCCACTAATACATCCTTATCTAGTTCCTCATATGTGTTTAATATCATTGCAGTTGCTTGGTTACGTATGTTTATGAATTGAATAACTAAATTTAGCATGAAATCATTTGGATCTGTTGTTCTAAACAAGGTTGGAAGATCCTTCAATCGTATATACTCCTTTCCTTTAGTCCATTCTATTGTTTTTTCTAGATATCCATTTGTTAAATAGATTGCATCTGTTAAAAAAAAAAAAAAGATAACAAAATTATTAGAACATTTTGTGGGTTATAAATTTCATTAGATTTTCATACTATTTTCCCTCATAAAAGGTATCAAGTCACTACAACTCCTTAACTAAGCTGAAAGAATATTTACTTGATGGAAACAATTTGTACAAGTGTCAAAATATATGTATATATATTCATTTCTGACTTTGTGTTCAACATGTTTTATTTGTCATATCATCGTAGAATTATTCAAAGCCGAATCTCTAATATCCTAAGTTAAGTTCGAAAATGCCATAAACTAAATTAAATTTTACATATTAAAGCTTTATTAAAACGACTAATTAATGGTTACTATTAAAATGACTAATTAACGATTACTAATTTTAAAGTACAAGAACTAAATTAAATTGTTACCAAATGAAAACCATACCTTCTAGTGGAACCAATCCTTCCTTCATGAGCTTAGTATTGTAAATAACCCAAGTAGCTACAAGCACTGGCTGTATAGAACAATGCAAAAGGAATCTTAAACTGCTTGGCAGCTTAAAAAGAGAAGAATGCAGCAGCATCGCTAACAACACAACTAACTTGTGGAATGGCATTAGACGAAGTAGAAGCATTCAAGTTTATTTGAGAAATAAGGTCACAAAATGGGGCTAAGCAAGTTTTGTTGATGGATTCACAGAGAGCAGGGATATCTTGGGTGGAATTGGCCTCCGAGTACGGAAGGCCGTCCGGAATAGTTTTGAATTGAAAATCAGGCAAGCCATCGAGAGAGTCGGGGCCTCTCGACCGGAGAAGACGTCGGTGATTATACTCGGTGTTGACAAATGTTATGTGGAAACCTATATGGTGAAGAAGCTTTGCCAAATTCAAAATGGGAGTGATATGGCCTTGAGCTGGAAACGGAAAACAAATAGCATGTGGTTTTTCATTTTGTGAGATACCATAACCCATTTTGAATCTCCTTCTTCAAATAATGACGAGTTAGGGTGTTGAAACTGCGAAACTCCATTATTATAGGCTGCAAAGCAAATAACCGTACAAAAAGGTGACCCCATGCCAAGAGATAATTATCCTTCAAGAGTGTCGTGCCAACTTAATTCACGTTAGTAGCCACAAAAGTTTATAATGTGTGAAACAAAAAGGAATTTTAACATCCACACACATCTTTATGTGTATATGATGGATCCAATAATAGGCCACTTTCAACTAAAACTAAAACCTGAGATATTTGGATGTACAACCTAGTAATATAACATTAGGAAATTGTGTTAAAATGACAAAATTGCTTAAAATATTTATAGTTGGTGCAGAAATTGAAAGATGCAGTGAAGCAGGTACTGGAAGCAACAAGGTGTCTAAATTTTTTGATGCCTGGAACTTTGGTTGCTTGGATGGTGGACGCTTAGGACCGAACGCCTGGACAATGCCCTAACTGCAATACAAAAAATTGTTAGATGTAGCGCCTGAGTCTCATGCTATTTTAAAGATGTTTTGCAGCTCTGCTAGGAGTGCAAATTAATAGTTCGATATTATCACATCATTTCCAAGATAAAAACATTAAAAAAAAACTCGATCAGAGCTGCATCGAAACCAATCGAAAAACCAGCACTCTGAAATGACTTTTTGCTCGCAAACTAAAAGGATAAGTTTTTTTTAGAGATTTTTTTGTAAGATGTGAGTTTTTCAGATGATCCAAATGAGGGATGGAGGAGGAGTATATGCAGGAGTGAGTTTCATAAAGACGTCTCAACAGTCATATGAGCATTAATGCATGAGATCTCTAATGCCTCAACGATCAAGTCAACACGTAACACGTTAACAGTCATGTTAATAATAAAAATAAAAATTTAATAGCAAAATCTTGTTACTTTATTATTCCTCACCAAAACACACATGACCTCGCCTGCCAAACCACACAACATAAGGTGAGAGTTTCACCACTGGACTAATCATTAGTATAAGTATTATTTTGCTTTTATCTATATTATATAGAGATCAACTTAAAGTTGAGGGCCTCAAGCTTCTCGAGCCTATATACTAAAACATTGTTGGTGTTTTTCACAAACATTCTCCAAATGGCAAATCATCCTAAACCTCATCCTCTTAAATCAGAGTTATCAGTCAAAATTGAGCCCTGCCTCTGTATGACCGATTTTCTGTCTTCAAGGAAAAAAAAAGTAAAGAAAGCTTTAAGCTAGGTTGGTCATGAGCTATTGGCGACAAAGAGAAAACAAAAGGATTTTTTTTTTCTTTAAACAAAATCTTATTAAGTTACTTAATATTGGTGTTTGAAAAAAAAATTATGTATTCGTATAATATGGTGCTAATTGCTAATGGAGAAGAATAAAGAGGATGATGATTGATGAAGCTGATAAACGGTATGGGAGAGATGAGATAAAAAGGTTTTTTTTTTTTTTCTTCTTTAATTACTACTCTAAATATTGTTATTTTCTTTTTAAAAAATACCTAACTAATGGAAGAATGAATAAATTCATTGATTTAAGGAATGATAATTAGAGAATTGCCTTCTCAAAACATAGAACAAATTTCATTTATTTTTCTTAAAAAATCTTGGTTATTCTTTAAGTTTAAAAATGTGTATGTTCAAATTGTAAATTGGTTTTGTTTGTGTGTTTAAAGGAGCTCTAGAACTAACTAAGAAGTAAAAATATCAAAATAACAATAAACAAATAGATAGAAGCCAAACCCAATTCAACAACCCAAACACAATAATGGAAAAAAACAAGAAATAATCCATCTTTGCATTGTAATTAATCTTGATTTATCTTTTATAGCTCATCAAACATTCTTTAATAGTTTGGATTCAGGGGCATACCATATCATAAAAGTCAAAAGTTAGAAACATTTATCAAAATATTTTTATTTCATTTTGAGATATTTGTAGGAATAACAAATTTGGAGGTGGCGGTTGGAAATATAGCAAAAACTGGCGCAAATAAGATTTCAAAAAAATTGGAGACCCACGGATTTTTGATTGTCTGTTTATCCTGACTTTGCTCCTAGCTTCAAAGTAGAGTGTATTTTAATGAATCGATCAAGGAAAAAAAGGTTGCCGAATTTGATTTGAGATTTGTGATTCAATTAACAGGTATTTTGAGTTATGAGAATTATTGTAGTTGGAAGGTGGATTTACTAGACAAGCTAGGGGTGGCATCTAAGGCAACTTCATAGCAATTTTTTTTTTTTTTTCGTTTTTTGATTTTGTCATATTAACAATTAAAATAAAAAATTTTCATTTATATAAAATAAATCTCCAAATTTACTATTTTTCTACATTTGGAGGAGATCTAGCGAGGAAACAAGATTGGTTATGCAAGAGACAAATGTAAAAGCTCTATGTCTATTCCTCTGCAAGATCAAATACAACAATGTTAAAAACATAATTCGATTCAACATGCCGGCTGCTATCATATGGATAATCTGGTTGTCGGATGGGAATAATTCGATCTTCAACGATAAACAAGTAAGCATGTTAGGGTCTTGGAAAAACATTTGTAATCTGCTAGGAATGAGGTCAAGCAAACATCCATGTTTCAAAAACTATAGTCAAAGCACAGTCTTTTTAAATTTGAAGGCTTTCATCACCAAAATTGTATAGGATTACAAGAGGATATACTCTAGCCCTTTATCTGTAACTTCCTTCATCAATAATATGCGTTTATGTGGCCTATTATATATAGACCCTACAACTTGATTGTTTCTCTTAAAAAAAAAAAAAAAAAAAAAGAACGGTACACTAAAATCACTTCACTTAGCTTTAGACAGAAGAACTTCTTGAATCAATTTATCCAGTTGTTTCCAAGCACAACCACCAAGTTTATATGCTTCTTCAGCTTTACTCTTCAAATTCATAA
>JBBPDI010000001.1:1974498-1985217 GCA_037974545.1 Cucumis variabilis
GAGAAGCTTAGCAAGCATTAGCATAGGGGTGATATGGCCTTGGGCTGGATATGGAATACATACAGCATGTGGTTTTTCAGTCTGTGAGGCAGATCCCATCTTTGAATTTCTCGATCTTCTTTTCTTTTCTTCTTGAAATGGAAAGTTGCTCAGTGTTTGGAGAAATAAAAATGAAAGAGTTCTAATATTCTTATAGGCTGCAGAAGAAGAAGTAATTAATTTGGTCTTATAAATATTATTAATTTTTTCTGGATCACTGATTGATGATGCAGATATGTATCTTAATTATTTATTAATATATGAGTCTTGGAAAGAACAAATGAAAAAAAAACCAACGTGAGTATTACAGCTGCCTACTTATTGTTATGTATGTTAAAGATTGGACCACTAAATTTATCAATTGCATAAAAACAAGAATAATAATGATCATTTATTTCATCTCTCTTCCCTTCAGAATAAATCAATACAAATTCTATAAATTAATACTGGACCAATTCTAATTTTAATGGAGTGAATTAGAATACGAAACTAGTAATTTATTGATCTAATTTATTAACTCGTTAAAATAAGGTGGCGGATTCTATAAAATTTGTTATAATTAGTTAATAAAATTTTAATCGTACAGTTGAATTAAACTATAATTTTTTAGAAAATGATACCTTACGGGTTAGCACATGTATCCAAGCATCTCAACTAGATAAACACTCTCTTAGTACTTTCATCGTCCCTCTGAATGAATTGTGAAACACGGGAGAAACAAAGCTCAGAAGAGTTATAAATGGACTAGAGATATATCAAAATGTAAAAGCAAATGAAAAAGCATATAAGCTAACAAAAAGAAGTAATATTTAGAGAAATTGTAGAAGCAGAATAATTTTTGAAGAGCTTGTGTTTGGTAGACCACGAGCCGTGAGGTTGCATATATTCTCCCAAAGATTAATAGTTGAGGCCTGATTATTGTTGAATAGTCTGTTGTTCCTTTCCAACCAAGCTGTTCACGTGATGGCAAACAGGAGATTGAACATAATTAAATCCTTTTGAGACTACGTTTATGGAGCAAATGTGATTGCATAAAGCACTAAGACTGTCAGCATCATTGGTCCAATCTGTGAGATCCTTTGCTTTGCTCCAAAAAGATTTGACAAAGAAACAATGAAGGAATATGTGATTTGTAGTCTCACTATTTTTATTTTATTTTATTTTTATTTATTTAATTATTTATTTATTTTGCATAAGATGCACCAATTTGGGTTGAGACAAATATTTTTGAGTGTGTTGAATCACTCATTTGTAAAGATACTTTTGTGTATGTCAGTCCATAGAAAGAATTTGCATTTATTGGGTATTTTTTATTTCTATATATGTTCATGAATGGAAAGGACTTATCACTGGCTGAAGAAGAGGAGGTAGAGGCAAAGAAGACAGTTTGAGTCGATTGAACTGTATAAGAGCCATTTTTATTTGCCTTCCAAATGGGGCAATCCAATTGATTATTGTCCCGAAGGAGGGGCAGATTTGCCATGATATTACTCCATTGTGAAGCTTCTCTATCTATCAAGGTCCTAATTTTGTTGTGTAAATTTGACCCAAATTGCTCAAAATTCCACATGTCTACGAGGGAATCATTTTGCTGAGTGGAGAGATCAGCATATAATTAATTTGGAGAAAGTTCTGTATAAAGGACCAAAGGAGCTCCTGTTACTCTGCCAAGAACATAGCATACTACCATTTTTTATTTGACTATGTTTAATAATCATTTCTATAAAGTAAGATAACATTTAGATATATATTGCAAAATACATGTGTAACGTTAATACGAGAGTAGAAATTTTTAAAAAATAAATAGTTAAATAGTTATGAAATAATTAATATTTATTATAAAATTAAAGGACTTGAAATATTTACATATAAAATAATTGCAAATTGTTTATTACAAAATGATCAGGTGGATAAAAAATAAAAATAAACAATAGCATTAAATTAAACATATATAACATAATTAATAAGAATAGAAAAGTCATAACATAAAACAAAACACAACATGCATCCTTCCAATTTCCCCAATCTCTACCAAATGGCCTCTTATTGATCTCTTGTGTGTACAAAATTGGAAAAAAAAATCAAAGATTTTATGAACTCTCCAATTGTGTGGTAGATTTATTTTATTTTGATTTTCAATTAAAGGAAAAGTGAAGAGCTCAGAGTTTTGATCATAGTTTTTATATTGTCACAAACTAATTGACTGTTTTGGAGATTATATTGATCTAACATGATTATTATTATTCATTTACGTGTAAGATAATAAAGGATCTTAATAATAAAATTGATTACGAAGAGATTTAATGTTGTATCTAATTAATTAATTACATGAAAATGAGTTAGTGCTTAGTGTGTTAGAAAGAATTGAGGCTCAAAGAGAAAATACTTATATATTAGAATAATGAAATTCGACTTAAATTTAATTTATTACATTTAAAGGGCTAAAATAAAAAATAAACCAATGGTCATTTGCCCAAAGCTACCAAATCTATAAAAAAATCGATAGACTCAAAAATTAAATAAGTGAATTTTATTTTTTTTCTTATATTCATTAGTTTACGCATACATTAAATAACTTTCATCTGACTCTATAATATTTGAATGTTAAAAAAACTTGTATGAAATTAATTATTATGTAGATGATCACTATATATCGAAGTGAATTTATACAAAACACAACAGAATTACAATTGCAATAGAGTGATGCATAATATATATTAAGGGTGTTCATCAAAACTATCAAAACTAAACCGTTTTACAAATTGACTCGAAACCAAATTTAATGCACGATTTGGTTTGGTCTGTTATCATTTGCAATCGAATTTATGCAGATCGGTTCAATTTCGAATCTAAAAAGAGTAAAGAAACTGAACAGCTTGTATTATATATATATACACAATGATCTTGTTGTTATATGTGCCAAAACAAAAAAAATAATAATAAATAAATAATAATTTATTTTCCCCACTTCACGTTCAGTCAACACCAACTGCTGTGGCTCTCCATCCCTTTCTCCCTCCTCGCTTTCTTCACATCAGGTCCATCAATCGCCTGTCTCTCTCTCTCTCTCTCCCTTTCTTCTCCCTCGACGGCATCCCTCAACAGTCCAACGTCCAGTCGTGTTTATAGACCCACGCTTCCAGCCACCACCGTTCCCACACTCTCCCCTCTCACAACCACGCCTCACCTTCTCGCTTGAGTTTCACTTCATTTTTCATTACTCCGTTGCTCAATTAAGTAAATTAAATTTAATGCTGATTATTCTAAACACTCCAAAACAACCTCCAATTATTAAATCCTTATAAAATAGACTACGTAGCATGTGAGACCAATAAATATGACTTTTAAGTCAACAAGATGCCATAAAATAGCATATTAAAGATATTAATAAATATAAAGAGTTCTCTTCAAACAAAAGAAAGACAACAAATATAAATTAATGCTCAATTTAATAAAAAAACATTTTTTAAAATATTAAAATAAATTAAAATATTTATAAGATATATCAAAATTTTAGATTTTATTAATTATCATTTGATAGACTTCTATCACATATCAGTGATCATGAGTGATAGAATTTTATAATGTTGCTATAGCTTGTAAATATTTTGTAAAATTTATTATTTTTTAAAATTTTCCTTTAATAAACGTGTACACTCTCAACTTAAAAAATTTAAAACCATTATATATATATATATATACACACACACATACATACATGTATACACACACGTTATCACTCGAAGTCCAATTTCTATAAAATTTTGGAGATCAAACAATGTTATTTATTTTCTTTGATTATATTATCATTATTATGTACACCCACAACATGTACAGTTTTGGAGCCAACCTCGAAAAATATTTCAAAAAATTACATCAAATGACAAGAAAAAAATTTAAGTAGTCCATGGTACATCTTTTTTTCATATTACAAATATGACAAGTAATTACATATATGGTTATCGAAGGCCTATCTACTTTTAAATCTGTTATTTTTTACCATTTAAAAAATGCAGTGACATGAATCGTATTATCATAAATTTTTTCTTTTGCTATTTTTACAAACATCCCAAATAGTTTTTCCCTTCTTCCTTTCATCGCTTACACCACTTAAATTATATGAACGTGATGACTCAACTTTTATCATCAGAAACACAGGTATGATATTTTTGTAATTTTCCTTTTAATAAACATTAAAAGTAGTCAATTTAATTTTCTCGATCAAATTTATACACATGGTTTTTGTTTGACTTGACACTTAAAGTAAATTAATGAAGAAAAAAAACTCTTTGACCCTACCACAATAGACATACAGCTTCGCTGTCAAACGTCGGCAGCAGGGAAAGGTTGATTAAATTATTTTGTCCCATTCTATTGGACGTTAAAACCGATAATATGAACATCATATGAAAAGCTGGCTTTGTATTTTTCTATTAACTTTTTAGTACTTATATGTATATACAACATTAAAACAGATACATTGGAATCCCTGGATTTTGTTACACAGCGATACGAACAACTTAATATGGAGGTCTCGCTATAGAAACAATCTAGCTTTTTAGTTTTCATAATTGAGCATATGTAATTATTAACGTTTTTTTCCTTTAAGGTTTAGAAGAGTGTAATTAATATATAAACTTCTTAATCAAGTGGCGTCGTACTTATTCTAAAACATTTTCACTTATAATATTTGTTCTCTCTTTGTTTGTGGATGTAGCTAACACACTATTAGTAAATCATATTTGTGTGTCGGTCTTTTACATTCTTCGTATTGCTTCATTGTCGATTTCGTAACAAAACCATATTCTTTTAAACATTTTTCGTCCAGAATATTCTTTCAAACTAATGTTATTTTACAGTTAGCAGCATTCTAATAATTAATTAATTAATATAAGATTATTCAAATTTATTTTGATGTTTTCTTGTGTTTTTTTTTTGTGTTGATTATTGTTGAATAATGTGTGTTGAAAACTAGCTATCAAATTGTGCACAGATTGTGTGGCCACAGTTAGATTAGATCAGTACAGAAGCAAAAATAGTTAAATATAATATTGGAATTAAACTAAAATT
Organism: Cucumis variabilis; assembly: GCA_037974545.1. Taxonomy (NCBI): domain Eukaryota; kingdom Viridiplantae; phylum Streptophyta; class Magnoliopsida; order Cucurbitales; family Cucurbitaceae; genus Cucumis; species Cucumis variabilis. The sequence goes on from JBBPDI010000001.1 coordinate 1,979,608, forward strand.
GCCATAGCCTTGAGGGTGACTTAATTATAAATTACAAAAAAAATATCTTTGAAGATATCTCAAGCTTTGCATAATATTCAATGAAATCAAATAAAATCTCCTTTGGTCTCAGCTAATTAATAAACTGATAAGGAAGGGGTTCATGATATTAAATAATTAGGTTACATAAATTAAGTTATATAATTTTAAGGATTCATTTTATTTTCTTTTTATTTTTTTCAAAAAATTATTATAATACAAAACAAGGAAAAAAGGAATTTGAACTTGAAACCTCTTATCTCTGAGTATATATAGATGTTAGTTGAGAAAATGTTGCTAATTAAGGCAACTGCTTTTTGTTTTGGGCATTTTGGACCGTAAGAGCCTTTCAACCCATAAATTAGTTATGTCTGAAGCTTAACTTTGAGAAGGTGAATTTTGAGGACAAGGGATAAAGAAAGGGATGAGCATGACTAAAAAACCAAGTTGACCGATCAAAATTGATCGAACTAATTAAGGTGGTGGGTCGAGTCGAAGATGAATAAGAAAGGTTTGGTCGGTGTTGATTTTGGAAAAAAATCTAACTGACAATATTTTTAAAAAGTTGTAAAGGCTTAAGTTGACCAACCGATCGATTCAACAATGATCACTTTGTACTCCTTCGTGATTAGGTTGGTTTAAACATTTGGTTTAAAACCGTCTCCAACCAACCGATGCTCACATGTTGAAACCAAAATTATGGCGACAACGATGGACTGTTAGATGTAATTTCTAACTTTTCATTATTATCTTTTAAGATTTTCAATAGGACTTTAAAAATTTTGCGAAAGTAAATGTCTAAAGGTTATATACGATAACCGATGCTCACTCCTTTGACAATACCAAAGATTGGGCCTTTGACAGAATATTCTTTTTCAATCACAATTTTCCACTTCACCAATGGCAATTCTTTACATGTAATCATATTCACTTTACAACGACCTTCCATGTATAACAAATTGGGTAAAAGTTCAAGAATATTAGTCAACTATCATTTAATTTAACTTCTAGGATCTTTTCTTTTTGTTTTGAATATTCGTGCAAGTGTTTAATTATATACATAATATTGAGGTGTCATAGAAGAATTTCAATGGAAATTAATAGTATATCCTATTTTTTTCACATGATTGAATTCTTTTACTTTCGGAAGTAATTAAAGGACACAAGATAAATCTTGTGTTGAAGTTAGAGAGTTGGTGACCCTTTGTGATCAAGAATGTACAGATATGGCAACCTGCTTTTGACAGTGACTGGTTCTAAATTTATAGATTTGAAGATATATGATATAAAAGGCTATCACAAAAGCTCCAAGAGGTCACTTAGATCTGTGCATTGCCTATTTATATTTATTTAACACTTCTGAAATCACTTTTGGGCAGTCTATGAGTTGTCTTCGTTTTTGTTCCTGTAGGACGATGATCTTGTCTCAGAGGTTGCGTGTCAAGATGCCAAATCTGTAGAATATTTTGTTTTCTTATCTACATTGTTTTGCAAATTATTTTCTCTAGTATGCATGTTTTCCTTTTCGGTGCTTTCCTTTTTTATGATAGGAAATCTGTAGCACATAGTGATCTGTGAAGGTTTTTAATCGCGCGTAACAAAGCACTTTGTGCTTATTTCAAGAAGAAAGTATTTGTTCTTTGGTGTGACGGTGCTTTCTGCAATTGTGAGAGGTATTGTTCTGTCTCAAGGGGAACTTAAAAGACAAAGTTGATTGAGAAGGATTTCTCTCCCTAGAGTTATCCTAAGGCATTACTCTTCAAGAAAAGAATTTTCAAGACTTAGAGAGAAGTTTACGTACTTACGTGAAGGTATAGTTCACAATAAGAAAAAGGAAAGATATCTTTAAATGAGAGGAAGTCTCCCTTAAGGAAAGTCTAAGTGCAATATCACTGATATTCACATATTTAAAAAGAGCTTAAATTCAAGGATAGGAAGAGTCTCGTATTAAAAGCAATCTCGGTATGTTATCTTTAAATTAGAAAAAAAAAAATCAGCTAATCACTTAGGCCACGTTTTGCTAGTCAAAAAAGGCCAAAAGTGTTTAGCTAGATGTGACTAGTTGGTCAAGTGGTCACTAGATATTCTTACTTTAGAGGCAGATGTTCTTTCCTTAGATTGTAAAAGAACATACTAAATTAGGAACTAAAGGAAAAACCAGCTAAACACTTTGGCCACGTTTTAATTTCCACCTAATAAAAATTGTTGTATTTGTAATGGAATTTCATTGATGGATCAAATGTAATGAGTTTAGATCAAAAATATAATTGAATTGTTTTTATTGTGTTTATTTAAAATTATGAAAATTTATTGTTATTGTTATACATTTACATCTACCTCTTATATATAAATAGATCCCACTAGTTACGAACATTTACTTATATGTGATTGCATAGTTAGACCAGTTAGTGGGTAAATTGCAAGAACATATTAGGCTTTTGACGTGGCCATAGAACCGCATCGATCGACTTTTGTGTCATTTTGCTTATTGCTGGGAAAATCTTAAAATTTTTAGATATTTTTTTATGGAACGGTTTTTAGAGATATGAATTAATTAGAGATATAGCGTCTATTTGGATTATCTTTCTAAGTGTCGTTTGTAAATATTTTTCTTCACACCAAATATTTAACTTACTTAAACACTTAAAAAGTCAATTCAAATACGCTCTTATTTTAATTTCAAGTAAGTCATCTTAGACAATGAATTATTTTAATTAGAAAATGTTGTTTCATGTCAAATGCATCGATCGGCACATCAATGCTTCTTGAGAAATGTATTTGTTCAAACATGTGTATCCAAGAATCATTTAATACAATTCCAACTGTAACAATAATATCTCAGTTTTCAACAAATTCACTGAATGGTTATCAACAAGAAGAACTGATATAATTTTTATATTTCGTATACCAGCTGATTAGTAACTAAATCTAAGACTGATATATTAGTTGAAATATATACTCAATATAAAGAATATAACCTTACTTAATATACATATGTTAATACATCAATGAAGATGATATTAGAAAAGTAAAAACTGGAAATCAAATTTAGTGAAATAATTTTTTAGAAAAATGGAAACATGTTTAGGCTTTCATTGTGTACTAGAAAATGTCAATAAATAAAATGAATCGAGTTAAATTACAACAGGAAATTTTCGTAAATATAACCAAATAACAAAATATTTGCAGCCCATTTAACAAAATAAAAAAGATCATGAAGTCGGTTATTTTTTAAAAAATATTTTAGATTTGTTTTTCCTTTCCATCCTCTTTCTTCCGCCATTTTTATTTGGATAATTGTAACTGATGGCCACTTTAACAATAATAATTAAAGATATAGCAACATTTAAAAAAATTGTAAATATAGCAAAAGTATCGTTGATAGACTTGTATCGCTGATAGACTTGTATCGCTGATAGACTCGTATGGGTCTATCAATGATAGACCAATATTTGCAACATGGTTTATTGGTGATAGACTTCTATCATTGATAGAATTTGACAAGTTTTGCTATATGTGCAAATTCTTTAAAATATTGTTATATACTTAATAATTTTGAATCTAATTGCTAAATTTGCAACTATCCCTTTTTCTTTTCCTTTCCATCATCTTTTTCTCTTCTTCTAACATTTTTCTTTTATTTTTTTTCAAACTATTATGGGTACTCTTTGTTCAAGATCGTGTACCAAATATAAAAGATCTCAAAACATCTTGAAAAAAATGGTTTAGATTTGGCTACCCAAATTTAATCTAAATGTAACCAAAAAAATCTTTAAAAAATTGTTTAGATTTTGGTAGAAAAATCTAAACGATTGTGTAGTCCATTTTAAACGATCTTGGTACAAGATCGTATTATGTACCAAATATATTGCGCACACTAAATACCAATTAATCATGTTGATGGGAGCATTTTTGGTATTTTTCATGGGCCTGTAGGGTTTTTTTTTCGTTTTCAAAATTGTTCAATATAAATATTTTTTTGTTTTCTTATATTTTTTTAAAAAAACTCCAATTATAAATGTAATTATTCAATTTTCAAGTTTATGTTTAATATATTATTTAAATATATTTAATGGACCTTTAAGTCCCCCATTTGATTTTTGCTCATAAACATTAAAAAGCCATATTTTAATCTAATGGCATAATTTGTCACGACAAATTCTACACCATCTATTCAAAATTGTAAAGGCATTGTTCTATTCAAATGTCTTATTAATATTTAATTAATTAGATTCAAAATTGTAAAGGTATTAGTCTATTCAAATGTCTTATTAATACTTAATTTAATTAGTTAACTGTTACACATATATTCCAAGCAGTTTAATGTCTTATTAATACCTAATTAATCAGTTAACGTTACACACATATTCCAAGCAGTTGGTACAAAACCAAATTAATTAATCAACTACTTCGACATTAAAATTCTATAAATTCCCTAATTTTATAATTAAATGGCTGTAAGATCAAAAGAATTTTACAATACTCTATTATATTCTTTCCCATTGGTGTCTAACATAAGATTAATTGGTCATCTGTCATCTATTCCAATAGCTAGTTCTACAAAGGTTCTACAAAAGTCCTCCAACCGAAGAGGACGTTGAAAGCTTACAATGAAGTCCGTTTATGATGCATGCCAAAATAGATTTCGGTCCAACAAAAATAAATCAAGATCCGATTAAGAATAGTGAACCTAAAATATAATAGGCACCATCTTGAAAGGGTAGGTTAACAATTTTACATAAGAAAAAAAGATCATACTTCTTATAAGATAGACGGACTACTTCAATTGCCAATTAGTTTAATTTAATTAGATGAAACTTCATCATATGTTATCCGATATTTCTTATCCTTGTTAATGCATGTTATAAACTTTTAAAATATTGTATATAATTATATTATATTCAAACTATAGTATAATCAAGTAATAGTTATCGAATAAAGGTTTTCGTTTCTTTAAGAAATAAATATACAAAAATGTTTGTCGAACATTTTTTTTTAAAAGGATACAACTTGGATCAGTTAGGTACACCCAAGCATCCTCACTAAGTGGACACCCTTTTAGTACTTCCATCATCCACATCAATAATTATTCATTCAATGAAGCACAAGGTACTTGATGATCAAAATGAAGAAGGCTAGAGATAAGTTCCAAAAAAAAACATTTTTTAAATTATCAAACATATTGTTATTTCTAGTTTTTTTTTAAAAAAAGTAGAAGAATGAGAAAAAAGAATAATTAATAGTAAACCCTAAATATATAAAACATCAGCAAAAAGTGGTCTAATAGGGCAGTCTTTGTAGAGAATCAGATAGTTTTGGTGTGCTTAATGAATATCTTTCGTGAAAAGGTTTGGAAAATAACGAAGGTGCTAAGAAGATGTTTATCTAGTGGAAATGTTCGGGTTTACCACCTAATTTATATTATATCTCTTTTTTTTTTTTAAGAAAGAGGATTCTGTTGTGAGATTGATCAAGAGAGAGGCAGAAAGGAGATGGGATAGTTCTTTATTCCAAAAATGCTATAAAGTATTAAAGAAGAGAATAGGATGTGGATTCGTTGCTTGATGTGTTTGAAATTGCAAATATTAGCTT
>JBBPDI010000001.1:1995941-2017525 GCA_037974545.1 Cucumis variabilis
ATTGCCAATAACCAAGTCCAACATGATAGAACCAACCATGTGGAGATTGATAGACACTTTATCAAAGAGAGACTAAACAATGATAGCATCTCTACATCATTTACATACCCTCAAACCAACATGTTGCTAATATACTTAGGAAGGGGCCCCTCAAACAAAACTTTGATTCATGTGTTAGAAAGTTAGGACTTTCTGACATTTACGTCTCAACTTGAGGGAAGTGTTAGAAATAGTGGACTTGGGCCTTGATGAAAGCCCATGGATAGTTAAGTTTATTTTGCCCAAATTTTTTATTCCTTTAATTAGACTCGTGATTTCTATAAAATTTTCCTCTTTTGTACCTTTATGCCTTTATGATTATCAGAAAATAATAATAAACATATATATATATATATATATATATATATATATATATCGTGATTTTTCTCCTTGTACTAAGATTTCCACGTAGAACTTGTATTCTTTCTTCGTATTTATTTTTCAATAGTTTCATAGCATGTGACTATTGTAGAATTTAAAATAATATTATTACGTCTCAATCGCGATGTCGTGCAAAACGCATAAATACAAATCTAAAAAAATTAAAAAAATAATAAAAAGAACAATAAGAACAATAATAATGACAATAATGACAATAATAATGCTAATAATAATAATGGTAATGCTAATACTAACAGTAACAACGATAATAAGAACAATAAGAACGATGATAAGAAGAAGAATAGTAACCACAACGATAAGAACATAATCAGAATAACAATAACAATAATAAAAATAAAAATATTAATAATATTAATCACAAATGCTAATGCTAATAATAATACTAGAAATAATAATACTAATGCTTAGTACTGATACTAATAATAATAAAATAATACTGATACTACTAATAATAAAATAAAGAAAAGGTGTTTCCTAGAAAAAAAGAAGTTAAAAACTTTTATTTTATAATTATATTTTTTAGCTGAAAAATAATAACTTTAGTGTGATATGACATGTATTCTCTCCTCTAATATTTAATATTTAAGGATATAGTTTTTTTATGAAACATATGTACAAGACCCACATAATTTTTTTTTACATTTGATTTCAGTGTCTTAACATCACAAGTTTAATAAACCATTTTAGTTGTTGAAGTTAATAATCAATTATTTGAATGTGATAACAACTTTTTTTTTAATGTTATAATGTACTAATATGTCTGTATACATTTTTTTTTGGAATAGTTAATTTATTTCATGTTACAAAAATAATGATTATTTATATGTATTTCTAAAACTAAGGTCCAAAGAGAAAATAAAAATAGAAAAACACCTTGGATTACACGTAGTAGGGTAGGGACCATATTATGGGCCCAATTCGTTACAAATGGATTAGAAAGATATCCAACATTGGACTACAAAACCAAAAACACATTGAATTGATGGATATGAGAAAATGGTAGAAATCATTGTACTAAACTTTATTAAAAAGGAGAAAAAAATATATTTGATTTATGCATCACACCACTATCATTCAAACCTTTGTCTTCTCATTGAGTGTCAATAATTTTAAGGATAAACTTTAGTCTCCTAAATTTCAGACAACATCACAAAATTTCGGATGTATGAATGTTGGATATGACTTTGTCTACTATTTCATTAAACGATACGTTATCTTTTCTTTTTTTCTTATTATACTCCTAAAGTTATTTTTGTTTCATAGAAAAGTGATTCTTCTTGATATTATAAAAACAAGTTTTTAAAGAATTTGGAAATAGTATAGTATGTAGAATGGTACGAAAATTAATATTGTAATTCATTAGGATTCCATATGTGGTGGTCCAACTTATCAATAATTAAATATATAGATTTTTCTTATATAAAAATAATGATATTAGTAGTACGATTTAAAGGACCACATTGTTAGAGAGCCTTCAACATAAATTAATTAATTACACTAATATCAACATAATTGAGAGCAAGATAATCCCATTAACCAAAGTCTTTTGAAAATGATCACGTAGGACGGTCTACATGGACCACAAAACGCACATGCTTTTTTAAATTGTTTTTATATATCATTTCTAAAGACAATAACTATTTTATTTTGTCAAATAAAAAGGAAAAAAGATAATTGTTTTCTTTAGGTGTTTAATAATATTATATATTGTTTACAATTAAAAAAAATCTACTTAAATCTTTGGATTGTCAGGAAGAATAGAAAATTTTAGGTTTTACTTTAGGAAATAGGAAAGTTAGTTTTAAATTGTTATAATAGCAAAACATAAAAATAAATAAATGAAACAATCCATAAAATGCCTCTATCCAAACTAAAAAATACAAATTGTTTACCCAAAAACATAAACTCCAATTACATTGTAATTGAAATAACATATGCTACATAAAAGTTTCCCCCAAAAAACATAAAATTAGAAAAGTTGTCATTATTGGGAAGCTCCATCTCATACCTTCAAAATGTAAAATCACTGCAGGCAATCATTTTTTCCATTGGAATTCGACCGCTGAAACCCTAAAGCTAGTTTGAAAATGATTTGAAAGCATTTGTTCACCTTCTTAGCAGATTTATTCATAATCACATCTAGGCAAAACACAATCAGTCCAAGTCTTTTCCTCTTCTTCGGTCGCTTTATCTTGCACTGCTTCAGAAGCACATCTGGACTTCGGCCGCTTTAGTTTGCATTGTTCGTTCTTCTTCTTCGAATATCCCATTATAGTCGGTTAGTTGCTCTATTCATTCTTCTTCAGTGTTAATATCGAATAAAAATTCTACAGAATAAAAATAAACGAAATCCAAAACAACCGCACAATAAAGTCAAACTAAAGAAAACTTGAGATTATTCATAGTAGGGAAAATAATATAGAATATTAGTACAATTAAAAAAAAAGTCTCATAAACGAGATATTGGTACAATCAAACAAATTCTTCAAGATAAAAACCACACTATTATCACGGTTTTTGTGAGATTTTAACATTTAAAATAAAATTTTTAGAATTTTGGCAGTTTCAAATCAAAGTTTAAAATGAATTTTAAAATAATATTTATGGAAAATAAATAGAGGATATTAACAATCTTGTCCTAAATTTTTGAAATTATGTTTGTCATTCTTTTAGGGGGAATCAATCAAGCAAAATATGTTTATGGATGATACAAATTTTCTTAAAATAACGTTAAATGCATCTTAATTATAAGGAAAAATAAAATCATTTTATAGAAGGTTTGTTAAATGAACTATTTTATGGAAGTTCTAATTTCAATTTATTATTATGTTAAATGAACAATTTTATGAAAGAATCGTTAAAGGCATATTTATAGGGAAAATAAAAATATTAATATGAAGATGTTGTTATATCTAATGTAAGATTTTAGGGGAAGATGCAATTCTAAATTCAAATTATGGGTACCTTTCAACTAAAATTTCAATTTCAAATAATAAAATAAATATCTATAAATATTAAACTTTAAATATCCAAATTGTGTATTACGTATGATGTAATAGTGTTACTAAATATAAATCAAAACTTATAAAACGTACAATAAATAAATTATATTATCAATATTGGTAGAAAAAAGAATATGAATTAAATAGCTATGAGTATATATATATTATGAATTATATAAATAAATTGATGATTATTTGATTTGAATCCTACAAATCCGAAAATATGGTATGAATTGAAGGCATAAATCTAGGGGATGTTGATTTAATTTGATACATCCCAAAATTAAATATTTATTTAATATATTTATAAAACTGATTGATTTGCAAATACACTATATTTGTGATTCTTAGTTATATTGTATCATTGTAATCTATACAAATACATCATACTTGCAATAAAGGAAATTTCCTCCATAAAGGGTAAAATCAGATGGAAAAAATAGTACATCAGGTGATTTTGCTATAAATCAATTTTTTTTTGAAACTTTGCTATTTTTCAATTAGTTACACATTATTTTGTCATTCTCACACTTTTCTCTAAATCTTTTTGATTCACTGAACCACTAATCAATTGTTGTTGAGCTGATTTTTCTGCTTGAAAAAGAAACTTGCTAACTGTCAAGAAGAATAGCAAATTACAGGTTTTACTTTGGAAAAATAGTAAAAATAATTTTAAATTGTTAGAATAGCAAAACATAAAAATAAATAAATAAAACAATCACCTCAAATGCCCCTAACCAAACTGAAAAATACAAATTGTTTATCCAAAAACATAAACCTTAATTACACTGTGATTGAAATAACAAATGCTACAAAAAAAGCTTGAACAAAAAGCTACAGGCAGTTTAAATCAGTAATCGCTGCAAACGAACAAAGAAGACGACTTACGTATACAAAGATGATCTAACCAAGAAGAATCACTCACCACCCTCATCATCGTCCTCACTGTAGAGCCAGCCGAAGGAGATCAAGAAAGTGAAGAAGAGAGTGAGATTTGTCAACACGGAACCGTTGCTAATCGCCATTAGTACTGACAGAGAGGAGGAGAAGTTGGAGGATGAAACAAAGAAGAAAGTGAGAATTACGGTGAAATTGACGAAATAAGAAGCGAATTGAATGCGTTTGAGGTACTCCAATGGTGGCGTTCTTGAATTCGGAGATGTGGCTTATAATCTCATGAGGATTCCTCCAACTCGAGTTAGTTCATTAAATTTGTAAATAAAATAAAATACACAGGCTAGGCATGAAATATTTATATATATATATTATATCAACATTTACATGTTGAGGCACAATGGTTGAAGTACTCCACTAGGAAAGGAAAAAAAGAAGTTGATGGCTAGGAATAAAAACTAAAAGTATTTTTGTATTTTTTAGATAATTTACACTGTCAATAATAATAAATAAATAAATAAAAGGGAAATTTTAAAAAATAGTAGATTTTACAAAATATTTACAACCTATAGCAAATTCTATCATTGATAGTCATTGATATGCTATATTGATAGAAGACTATCAGTAATAGAATCCAAAATTTGGTCATAGTTTGTAAATATTTTAATTTATTTTGCTATTTTTAAAAGTACTCTTAAATAAAAAGATTAAAATCATATTTATAACTTCTTAGATTTTCATTAGGATCAAAGTATTTACCAAACATAATATTTTTTCATATTCTATTGTTGATAAATGGATAAAAAAATTAAAATATATTTTTTTTTATATTTTATGAATATTTGAAGTAGTTTTGTTATTTATAATAGTTTTTTTGGTAAAATTTTAAAAATAATAGATTTATAAAATATTTACGACCTATAGCAAATTTTATCACTGATAGTCATTGATATGCTATAGTGATATAAGACTATCAGTGATAGAATTCAAAATTTTGCTATAGCTTGTAAATATTTTAATTTATTTTGCTATTTTTAAAAATGCCCCTAGTTTTTTTTGTTATATTAATAATAATGAAACTAACTTTTAAATAATATTTATGGAAAATATACCTCATTTAACAATTCTTCCATAAAAGGATTTTATTCCTCTAATTTTGATGCATTTAATGTCTGTATCATTAGTTTAAGAAAATTTTAATCATCCATACATATCGTTATATTAACCTTGATTTCCCTTAAATAATGCCAATTTATTATTATTAATATTGTTATACCTTTTATGAAATAATTGTTACATGCATAATTATAGGGAGGGTACAAAGTTAATATGAAGTTGTTATTATATCAAATGCAGAATTTTAGGGAATGATACAATTTAATATACTACAATGATAAAATAAATATTTATTACTATATATATATAATCTGAAAACAATGAAAGATAAATATGAAAAATTGTGTATTTGTATGATGTAATAAAATGTTACTAAGAATTAACCAAACCTTAAGGAACGTACAATAAATAAATTATAATATCAATCACTATATGAAAAATTATGTATTTGTATGATATAATAAAATGTTAGTAAGAATTAACCAAAGCTTATGAAACGTACAATGAAAGAATTATATTATCAACCATTTTATGGTTAGCAAAAAGAGTGTGATTTAAATAGCTATATATATATATATATATATATATATATATATATATATTAATAAAAATAAATTGTTAATCATTTGATTTAAAGCCTACAAATCCAAAAATCTAGCGTAAATTGAAAGCATAAATCTAGGAGATGTTGGTTAAATGAGATCAATCTCGAAAATAAATATTTATTTAATATTTTTATAAAATTGAAAGATGTGCAAATACACTGTATTTGTCTTTCTGTATTATATTCTATTATTTTACTCTGCACAAATACACTGCATTTGAAAAAAATGAGATTCAGTTTATGAAGGAGTAAAGTCGATTGGTAGATTTTCTTCACTAAGAGCATTTCCTGAAGAATATACCAGTTCACATTTTTTTTATTAAATCATAAATGAAATTCATTAATCAAATAATTACACAGATAATGTATTCTTATACCCTATATATTAGTTGTATATACTATACAATTAATGTAAATTTCTTTAATTAACTTGAACACGCTACTACAAATGTAGCTTTACTTGACGCTTAAAAACTATCAAGTATCTGTTTACTTTACGTTTTTCAATGAGTCAAGTAATTCAGTCAAGGATAAAGGAGGTTTACTTGACTGTTTTTAAGCATCAAGTATAATTATACTTGACAGGTAAAAAACGTAAAAAAGATGTTTATTCTTGACACATTTTGCATGTTTGACTTTTTTTTCTTTCAAACGAAAAATTGTACAATTTAAACTATTCATATAATTATATTAAACTTATTTTGAAGTTTATTCACACACACTTAAGTAGAGCCTTTGACATTAAACAAAGTTGCTAAACTACACATATTAATTAAACAATTGAATCAACCAAAACTTTCCATCAAAAAACTAATAAGTTTAACAAATTGCATATATCACTGAACAATACATATTACTTAGTCATTACATACTTAATTACAATACCTCAAACTTCTACCATATGAAGATATTGTTCTACCTAGCTTTAGATCTAATATGAAAAATCTTAAAGTCTGTAAAATGTAAATATAAGGAAAAGCTAACATTTAGTCTATGCTGTGGATTCTTTCGTAACATGTCTTTAATAAGTGTTTTCTTACATGTAGAAAAGAGTCAGAGTTTCAACATTAGACTGCACAAGAGTGTCAAGTATTACAAGCTAAACAACTCAAAACTAACATTTCAAGTGATCACAACTAAAAACTACCAAATCATGTGACTAGTAACTAGTTATCATAAACCATAAACATACAATGCATATTTTTGGAAAGCATATTTTTGGAAAGAGTGTCAGGTATTACAAGCTAAACAACAAAATACAAATTGAATGAAAAGGGATCCCTAAATAACTAATAACATAATAAAATAAAGAGAGGGAACTTAAAGATTAGAACTTCATGACCAAATGTTTCTGTCTCTTACCCTCATAATAAAAACTTAAGTTTGGGATAGTTTTGTAACACTCCAACCTCTAAGGTATTTATTTTTAATTAAATTTATTTATTACTTAAAGATTTTAAATTTTTTAGTATTAATTTAGTACACTTAGTGTGAAAGGGAAATGACCTATTGAAAAAAAAAAAGGATTGAAGGAGGAAAAAGAAATTTGAAGGGTAAAAATAGTAATATATTAGGGGAAATTTTAAAAAGAGATAGTTGCAAATTTAGTAATTAGAATCAAAATAATTAAGTATGTAGCAATAGTTTAAAAAATTTGCAAATATAGCAAAATTTGACAAATTCTATCAATGATATAAGTCTATCAGTGATAGACCATGTTGCAAATATTGGTCTATCATTGATAGGTTCATATAAGTCTATCAATAATACATGTCTATCAACGATAGTTTTGCTATATTTGCAATTTTTTTGAAATATTGCTATATCCTTAATTATTATTGCTAAATTGGTCATCCATTATAATTACCCTTTTAAAAATAGTAGATTTTACAAAATATTCATAACCTATAGCAAATTCTATCACTGATAGTCATTGATATGCTATAGTGATAGAAGACTATCAGTGATAGAATCCAAAATTTTGCTATGGCTTGTAAATATTTTAATTTATGTTGTTATTTTTAAAAATGCCCCAATATATTATTATTAATATTATTTAAAAGAAAAAAGGGAAAATATTTCCCTTCCCTCCCACACTCCCCCCCCCCCAATCTTCTTCCTCTTTTCTTTTCCCTTACCCTAGTCGTCGGCTTTCCCTCATATTCTCTTCTTGGTTTTCTTTGATTAACCTCCTTTGTTGAACGCCAACTATTCCACGCCGTCACGACTTTCTGCCGCTTACCATCAGTGCGTTGTGACCTTTCGTTCGTCGGCCGTGAAACGTGCGTTACTCTTTCCACCTCCGCACCACTGTGCACGTTGCTCCACCGCCGAACCATTCAGTCCGTTGTCGCCTTTCAAGTTTTCCGTCCGTTGAAGCCCAGCTGAAGTTGTCCTCATTCAGTGGTCTGCACCGTCGCGTCCGTTGGAGTGCCGCCATGCAGCTCCTCACATTCCAAACGTGGGTGGTGAGCTGAAGTTACTTCTTTTGTCAGTTAAATTGGTTCTGCATGCGTCGATCCCATTTATTCAAACGCTGTTGTCGTCGATTTTTTGTAAGTTCATTGGTAAGGAGAAATTGTGGATTAGTAGTATTGTTCTTAGCTAGCGTAAACTTTGTTTAATTGATTGGGTGTTGTTTGATTTTAAGGTGACATTTGGAGAGGTGGTGCTTGAATATCAAGGTTTCGAAGCAAGCTTCATTGAAAGTTTTGCTTCATTCGATTGGGTAAGTTGTGAATAATCACATTGGGTTGATTTTAAGTGGATTATATGTCGAAGAAAAATATTGAGTATGTGTCTTGATGTTTAGGTTTTTTTTCTGTGGAAATTAGTGCGGTTAAGGAACTTACCTAACGTTAAGGTAAGGGTTCTTACTACTGGACTCACAATGAAATTGAGATGTGCTGTTTGAATGGATTCTTTTGAATTAAGATGGATTGACTGATGTACAACTTTATACTTGATGACTGTTGAGTTGTATGAATTCTATTGAACTGACATGAGCTGACTGATAAGTATATTTGGTCATAACAGAACTGAAAACCTTGTGTGGATTGAATCGTGGGTTGTTGGTCTCTATGTTAGGGCATGAGTGGTGTTGTAAATAGGATTAAATGAACCAAACTGAATTGACTGAATTGAGGAGAGCGATGTTTATGTACAAGTTTATTCGTTGAGGAACCGCAATGATATTGTTTGGTTAGGTGTTGGATTGTATAACTTGACTGTAAATGTGTTGAACTGAAAGAATGAATTGATGGTAATTTAAATTGCTATTTGTTGACTGACTAGGCATGCTAGATTTGGACTAATTAAATGTTTATAATAGACTGAGGGAAAATTGTTAGCTTTGACTATTGGGTAGCGTGCCTTGCAGGTGTCCTACGGGATCGCCACATGTTACGCATCCTTCAGGAGAACTAGACTGATATGTGCTTCCTGCAGAGCACTAGACTGATATATATGTTCTGTAAGGCATTTGACTGATTATGTGTGTTCCTATGGGATCACAAGACTGATAAAGTGTAAGGCACCCCCAATAGGAAGTTAACAGTTTTAAAATTTTCCCCTAACTGGACCAGTAGTGGGTCTCTTACTGGGTATGTTTATATTTACCCTTTTATGTTTAATTTTTCAGACAATGATAACAAGGGAGGTGGACCGACGAGGGGCAATAAAGAGCCATGATTTTCATATGGAAATATCCTTCAAACTGCTTTCGCTAATTGTCTATGTTTTATCGGTTTTCCTTAGTAGTTGAGACTGTTAGGGGTTTTCTTTTCGTGATTTAACTTTCTTTTTTATATTTAAATTGAACTTTCAAATTTTATTTTAATTAGGGCCCGAACCTTTTACAAATTCTCCTTGTCGTTATGAAAATTTTATTTAAACTTGTCCAGTTTTATGTTTAAGTATGAGTCTAGTATTCAAGTAACAATCTTTGTTTAATTCGAGAACTTGAGATTGTTACAAGTTTTAATTTTTACATGACAACATAGCAAGGACTAGATAGTTTAATGCTTTCTTTCAGTTTTTTACTATGAATGTGTGTGTTAGGTACTTTTGTGTTGGCTGTTTTTCTACGTACTCAGATATAAATCAGATAGTTACCTTCTTATCAAGTAATATGGCTTTGTTGTAGTCATCTCCAACTTGTTGAAAACTACATAAAGTGCAATTCAAAGTATTAGATGAAGTCAAGACAAACCAGGTAGAATAAGTAAATAATGATTGGAAATATTAGGTAAACATACCAACCTAACTCTAAGTAAGTGGCAGCTCAGTTTGCAATAATAAGTTGCATTTGTCCCATTTAATTTAATCGCATCTGTGTAGTAATTAACAATTTCATTTCATGCAACTACGAAAGTGTTTGGGCAATATTTTCAATATCAAAGCTAAAAAATTTGAGTTAGAACTAACTAAATGAGAATAGAGATTATATTCACAACAACAGTCTAGGCCCTTCTCACATTCTGTTCAAGGATTCCTAGGAAATCATTGCATTTTTCTTATTCGTATAAGAGATCAACTCCAACAACTCCAACTAGTGAAGACAATTCCAACAACTCCCCTCAACAACATTCAAGAAGCAACACAACAATAGCATATTACTCTTTGAGCCTACGAATAGAAAATAACTAAAACTCGATTGTTAGCTTACTTCATAACAACCAAACATGCTTAATAATGCAAATGTCCTATCACGAAATTTAGAAGCAATTCCCTTCTTCGTACTAAACTTTGGTGGGGTCTGCAACTGTAGGAGTAGTACTAATATCCCATCATCCTACAGTGAACATAAGATAAGAAAAAACAATAGATTAATTGAGCATAAATTGTTATACTAAGAATTATTGACTAACAACCATTCTAGAGGAGTGAAACCATACATTCACAAATAATAACCCTTTTTTCTTTTTGGAATAAGAAACAAATATTTGTCAATAGTGTGGAATGTTAAATATAGGTACTATACAACAAAGAATGATAGCATGATAGATCCAGGTAAAGTGTTTGGGCACCTAATCATCACAACCTTAACCATCTTGGGGGTCTTTATGTTTTCCCCCATTCTCTGTGCATCCATGAATGACTTTTAACTTGAAGTTTATATTACCTAATTACAAGTAATCGTGTAGGCTATCCAGTTATGGTATGTCATGGATCGATTGGGGTCTTTAGCTCTTCAAATTTGCAGGTTACACCATATATCCCTGAACCTACTTGATTTATAGTATACTTCATTAAAGCGCCTTATTCCTTACAATGTTTCGATTTGTTTTGCTTCAATTTTAGACTTAATTTTACCAACACTTGAAGCATTTTATTACATATATTTGGCTAATCGGTTTAGTTTCAAACATTTTTATCTTTTACTTGAATTATATGAGGGTTGATTTAGATATTGTTTGTAGAATGATTGAAGTCAAATCGGGTTGAAAGCTAAGCGATTGTGTAGATAGCCAACCAATTGTTGAAGGTTGAAGATTGCGAAGGCGTTTAGGATTTCTTATTTAAGTTTTGTATTAGGATTTTATATACTATTGTAGAATGTTAAGATTTCATTTTGAATGTAAAAGACAAATATTTTAGTTTCTAAAATAATATTAATTTTATTGATTTATTGGTGTGAGAAAAAAAGATTTATCTACACGTACCTAATATCGGTTTATAAAAAATGGACAACAATGCAACAATTAAATAAAAATAAATTTGTAAAAATGGACAAAAAACCGACATTGTTGGTCTCTTTAATGTTGGTTTTAAACTGACATCAAAGTCCATCCGACATTAAAGGGCTTCAATAACACTACCAAAGATGTCGGTTGAAAAATGACATTAAAGGCCTTTAAGGCCTTTAATGTCGTTTTTAAACTGACATTAATGAGGCCTTTAATGTCGTTTTTAAACCGACATCAAAGCAGAAATGACATTAAAGCCCTTTAATAATGCTAGCATAGATGTCGGTTGCCAACTGACACTAAAGGTTATTAATGTTGGTTTTAAACCGACATTAAAGGCCAAATTTGTTCTAGTGTTCTTCTCTTTCTATTCTTTGATTTTTTTTCTTTCCATCGTCATTTTCTCTTCTTCTTCTGCAGTTTTTTTTTTAAATTATTATTTGGTTCAAGATCGTGTATCTAATATAAAAGGTAAATTTTTTCTTATTTTTTTTCAAACTGTTATTTGGTTGTTTCGAATATAAATTAAAGATCATGAAAAAAAAAATCATTGGGATATTGGATAACATCATGTACCAAAATAGTTAAATCTAAATAATGATGTACAAAAAATCTTAAAAAAGTCGTTTAGATTTGGGTAGCCAAATTTAAAAGATCAAATCTAAATGATCGTATGTCAAAATAGCCAAATTCAAACTATTGTGAAGAAAGAATCTTAAAAAAATAGTTTAGATTTAGGAAACCAAATTTAAATGATCAAATTTAAACGATCGTGTTCCAAATATAAACGATCGTATACCAAATCTAAACAATCATTTTTTAAATATAAATGATCGTGTTTTAAATATAAACGATCGTGTACCAAACAATCTTGAAAAAAATTATTGATATTTGTCTACCCAAATTTAAACAAGTAAATCTAAACAATTGTGTAACAAAAAAATTATGAATAAATGGTTTAGATTTGGCTACCCAATCCTTTAGATTTCGCTATCCAAATTTAAACGATCAAATCTAAATGTTCGTGTACCAAAAAATCTTGAAAAAAAATCGTTAAGATTTGGCTCCAAATCTAAACGATCTTGTAGAAAAGAATAGCCAAATCTAAACGATCATTTTCCAAATATATTACCTGTTAAATGTCAATTAATCACAGGATATTTTTTGTATTTCTTATAATGGGCATGTGACCTTTTTTCGTTTTTTAAATTGTTCTATAACGTGTAAATATTTTACTGCATTGTTATAATTTTAAAAGAAATATTTAGACAAAAGACCTAAATTGACTATGAAATTTCACAAATGTCCTAAATTAAAATTTAATTTTTTTATTAGGATTTCGTATATTTTTTAGACAATTTAACCCTATCATTATTATTAATTATATATAATTTTAAAAATTAAATTCAAATTATTACCTTATTCACATTATTTGCAATTTATAATTATGAAATGATAACTTCCTTATTTATGCATTTAGTTAATGTCTAACTTAAACTTTATTACGAAAATAAATTAAAAATAGTTTTTAAATTAAGTATAAAACAAAATCTTTTCTAATATGGAATAATTTAATAATTAAGTATAATCATATATCATATTAGCCATACCACGTTAATAATCTCAGTGCTTCCATCCGTCGCCGGCAACGCCTTTATCCTTCAATTTTTTCTGTCTTTTCTTTCGACAACGACTTCGTATCATCCATACCACGTTAATATTCTGAGTGCTTCCATCAGTCGTTGGCAACGACTTCATCCTTCAATATTCCGGTCTTTTATTTCAGCAACAACTGCATATATTCTGGTCATGTTCCTCCTATTTTGTTTAATTTTATATTTTTCAGTTCATCTTCCTATCATGTTCAATATACCACTCCAAACACGGATTATATATTTATTCTGTATTTTTTATTTTATTTTTTACACATATGCTACTGAATAATACATTTATGTTTTGTATTCTATTTTATATATACTACTGCATATATTCAATAATACATTCACAACTTTTTTTTTTTAGTTATGTAATTTTTTCTTACTGAATTTATATACCACTGCATACACATATTATGTAACAAATCAGTATTTTTTTTTAATTATTACATATATATTGCTGCATAATACATATATTTTATACATACTATTAATAAACTAGTTTAACAAATTGATAGCATAACCTTTCATCCATAAAATATATAATGTATTATTTTATATATACTATTCATAAACAAAATTTTCATTCAACCACTTTTTCATACAATTTCCTGGATTTTCAATTATTTTATCAAAGTTCCTCCATCGAAAACATATTCAGTTTTCCTCAACATTACATATATCAGAGAACTACTAATGTTTTAATGATATATATTATATTTACTCATCATAATATTTTCTCATTCATATTCGTGTAAACATGAAAAACTTTCATACATAATCACTATTGTTTCAAACATATAACGTATTATTTACTACGTAAGATATGGATATTTAAATAAAATACATAAACAAATTGATATAAGAACTTTTCATTAATAAAATATACACCATATTATTTAATATATTCTATAATTATGTGAAATATATGAAAAACGTTACAAAAGGAAAGAAAGCGAATGGACGGAGAGATAAATTGGAAAGTGAGGGAAGAATTTTTGAACAAAATCACCAAAAGGAAAATAATTAAGAGACAATTTTTATTATAATATTACCATAATAAAATTAATCACTTACCATACTTACATAAGCTACCTAATAAATGCAAATCTTAATCATGGTTCACCTCTCTTTTTTATTTTTCTATTTTTTTAATATATTATTAATAATAAAAATGTGTAAAGTAGTAATTTGGACCCTATATTTGTGTAAAATACTAGTCAATTCAGGACATTTCTTAAAATTTTGAGAAATCTAGGTCAATCTTGTAATATAGTATAACATTTTACGTCATCTTAGTTAAACACCCTTTTTTTTTAAAAAAAGACCCCTTTAATTATATCAAATTTAACTAAATTGACTTAAACTAAACAATTAATTAATTCTCCAATTAATTACTTATTAAATTAAATATCTTATATTTAATTTAATCCATATTTTAATAATATTGCATTACATATTTATATGAGGTCTTTTAAAAAATCTAACAAAGCGGCAAAATATTTAAACGTTATAGAACAATTTCGAAAACAGAAAAAGCCCACATGTCCACAATAAAAAATACAAAAAATGTCTCGTGATTAAGCATCTAACACACGTATATATTTGAGAAACGATCATTTAGATTTGGCTATTCTTTCCTAAACGATCATTTAGATTTGATCGTTTAGATTTGGCTACCCAAATCTAAATGATTTTTTTAAAAGATTCTTTGGTTCATGATTGTTTAGATTTGGTTATTTTTTAGTACACGATTGTTTAGATTTAATCGTTTAAATTTGGGTAGCCAAATCTAAACGATTTTTTCAAGACTTTTTTATATACGATCATTTAGATTTGATCGTTTAGATTTGGTGGGTAACCATATAAACGATAATTTTTCTAAATTTTTTGGTACACGATCATTTATATTTGGTACACGATTGTTTAGATTTGTCGTTTTAATTTGGATAACTAAATTTCAATGATTTTTTTTCAAGATTTTTTGGTACACGATCGTTTAGGTTTAATTGTTTAAATTTGAGTAGCTAAATCTAAACGATTTTTTTCAAGACTTTTGGGTATACAATTGTTTAGGTTAGATCGTTTAGATTTGGTGGCTACCCAAATCTAAACAATATTTTTTTCAAATTTTTTTGGTATACGATTGTTTAGATTTGTCGTTTAGATTTAGTTAAATTTGAATAAGTAAATCTCAATGATTTTTTTTTTCTGATTCTTTTGTACACGATCGTTTATATTTAGAACACGATCATTTAGATTTAATCATTTAAAATTGGCTACCCAAATCTAAATAATTTTTTTAAGCTTCTAGATTTGGATATTTTTTGTACATGAATCGTTTAGATTTGACAATCCAATATTGCAAAAAAAATTTTCATAATCTTTTATATTTGGCACAAAATCTTAAACAACCAAATAGCAGTTTGAAAAATAAATAGATCTTTTATATTTAGTACACGGTATTGAACCAAATAACAGTTTGAAAAAAATAAAAGAAAAATTGCAGAAGAAGAGAATAAGATGATGGAAAGAAAAAAGAATCATATGAGAAAGAAAAAAAAACATGGATGACCAAAAAAAATTGCAAAGGAAAACTTGAAATATTTTAATAAAATGGCTAGTTTCATAGGCTTTTTTATGTTGTTACATGGGTTGTAAATATTTTTCCAGTTTGTTATATTTATGAAAATTAACTTATTTCTCTTATATCTATAGTTTTAATGTGTATCATATATGCATTATTTATGCTTATAATTTTAATATGAATCTAATTTCCATTATATTGATATTTGGATATTTTATTTTCACAAAATAATATTTTAAATTAAATCAAAAATGAAATTTATATTATAAAGTTTAATTTAAATATAAAACTTTATACTATATTTTTTCACCATACATTATATTATGTTCTTATATTAATTTGAACATTTAAAATTTGGTCAAAGATCTAATAATATCAATACTTTTTAGGAGCTACAAATGAGACCTAATGGACTTACAAATTAAAAACTACAACGATATAAGATTAATTGGCTAAACTCATTAACCACATTTAATCAGTTTTCGTTAGTTCTCTTTACACTCTATTAAAGACTCATAATTGAATTCTTCTCACAATAGATATATTTTTGTGTCCATGGATATAAACCAATAATGACAAGTTAGTCCTTCATAAGTGTTTGTAACACCAGCTGAATTAAATTACCATTTTGTCTTGAGGTTACTTTTTAGTCCTTAAATATGCCCTTTTAATGAACAATCTTTTTATAGTCCAACCAATAAACAAAAACCCCTCTTATGCCATACAGAGAGAGGGTCATTTGTTCAAGTCTTGGAGATGACATTTAAAGGAACGCCTATCTACTTACCCTAGAGTTAGAAAAGAGTGAATTCTATCTTGTGTGATTTTGTTCCTAACTGTTCACTTCGTCTTGTCCCCGAAATGGTAGACACATATTGAACTGACAATCTGACCATTGTCATCCATACAAATCAAAGGACAATTTCTTGCGAACAAAATTAAGTTCACAATACACTTAAGATTAATACTAAGTTACCTAAATCATTATATCCAAATAGAAACCTAAATATTTAACAAAGTTATATCTAGTGGTTACTATTTCATGATCCAGCCTTATGCAACTCATTACATAGGATACCCTCAATCGCATGTCCCTTACACGAAATGATGGATCATTGCATTTGTATTAAATACAAATTAGGTCATATCCATAGTGTGGCGAAGATAAGATACCCAACCTTATTCTTATACCATAGTGTTACCAAGATAAAAGTATTACAAATGATTTGATTCTCATCTTTCATATATATGGAGACATTCAAGTAGGGGTATCGTATACACGATCCGTTCTAACCATCTTATATGTCTTAGATTTAATTGCTTCTAATTAAATATGTATTTCAAACTTTATAATCAACGTATGTATGTCATTTCTCATTAAATAAGTATCGCCAGATCTTCAATGCTAAAAACATGGCTGCTAATTCTATATCATGTATATAGGCTAACTACATTCATGGTTCTACCTTCCTTTTTTTGCAATAGGAATATGAACGATTAACAAATCATACAGTAGAAGTAATCAGATAAGATATCATCATCAGTGCATCAATTTTAAGGATTGAACATGCTTAAAGAAACTCAAGAAAACATAGATTTAGGGTTCATACCTTTGTAGCTTAAATTTACCACGGTTTGAAGTAGTTGTTGATCCCAAATTCTTCAAGGACCACCATCAAGATTTTCATCGCTGTTCTCGTGACTTAAAATTTGATTATGGGTTCAAATTTATGATTAATATAAAGGATATTTTAGTGGGAGAGAGTTTTTTTAGTAATATCAATTATAAAAAATGTTTAACCTGGTCAAATCTCATAGATTTATAGCCAAGAGCCATGCAAAATCTACATTGCATCTAAATTTGACACTTAATTCATGAAATGAAGTGGGATTTGTGGTGACATACAGCGTAAAATTTCACCATTGAAGCACATTATTCACCTTTGCTCTCTGGCCGAAGAAATCCACTAACTTTTGTATACTTTGACTTTCACAGTTAAATTATTTTCATCAAATTTCCAATTTTCTCAATTTTCTTATTTAATTAAATAAATTCATAATTAATCAAATTAATTAATAAAATATATTTTAATTAAAGGGTTATTTTTAAAAATAGCAAAATAAATTAAAATATTTACAAGTTATAGCAAAATTTTGGATTTTATCACTAATAGTCTTCTATCGCCATATCATATCAATGACTATGAGTAATAGAATTTGCTATAGGTTGTAAGTATTTTGAAAAATCTACTATTTTTAAAAATTTTCCTTAATTAAATAATATATAATAATAATAATTAATTGAACTCCTTAACTAATTAAAATTTAATATCATATATTAAATTATTATTTTAATCACTCATCTTGATATTGACCCAATTTGAATCCCTATTAGAATTTTCAATATTTAAATCTTATTTAAATGTCATTTTCTCTTAATATGTAATCAACAACAATATCGAATAATATTAATGTTTTATCCTTAAATGAACCCAAAAAATTTGAATTCCTTGACATGCTATTTTGGTTTAAGTTCTGTAGCACACTAGTAAGAGGACCTAATGAACTTGTAGATCATGAGTTCCATAAATCCGAGATTAACTGACTAAACTCTTTAACCTAATTAACCAACATTCGTTAACTAACAGAACTATCCACTATATAGCTCGTAGTTGCACTCTCCTCATTATAGATATATTTGTTTCCATGTTATAGAACCATGATTAATAAGTTGATTTTCCACAAGTTGTACCTAATCTAAATTGGGTCAAAATAGTGTTTTTGTAACACCCGAAGACCATTAACTAAATTTTTTTTAGTTTTATTTTCAGTATGTGAATTTTGGGTGTTATTGGAGGAATTGTTTGAAAATTTGGAAATTAAGTATTTTGGAAGGTTATGTAATTAATTTTTGAAATTAGAATTCTATTAAAGTTTGATTGTTGGCTTGATTGGTGTTGGTGAATTAAGTAGGTAAATTTGAAAGTTTTATGGATAATTAGTTATGTGTATATATATATTAAGTTGTGGAGGAATAGGAATAATCACATTGTGGGATAATATAATTGTTAAGGAAAAATGTATTATATTTTTAGGAAATAGAGAAAGTTTGAGGGTGATGGAATGAGTTAATAATTGAGGAGAGATAAGGAGTTATTGTTTTATTGGAAAAAGAAAAGGAAAAATAATAAGGATTGGAAAAGAGGAAGGAAATAAGGATAGTTATGTTATTATATTTTATTAAATAAGGCCTCTCGTGAAGCATGTAAAGAAGAAGATCCACTATTCACCTTCTCCTTCATCCAAAGAACCCTAGCTGCTGCCAAAATCTCTACCATTCCCGTCTTCGTCCACTCCTTCCATCGGCAGCTGTACGTCGGTAGTTAACCACAGACAAGCCGCTCAGTTCATCAATAGCTCAGGCGCGAGTGTGTATCGTTAAAGCTAGTCGTTGTTCGTCTACACCTTACCAGCAACCGAGATGTCCTCTGCCATAGAACGTCGTCGCCTCCATTGGTATCTCCTTCATCTCATCATCCAAATCGAAGTCGGCTGGTTAGTGATGCCTTCGAGCCGTGCGTGTGCAAGCAATCCGAGCTGCCCTTCTCGCGAAGCGAGCTATGTTTCCTTCACTGATCCACGTGAGTCGTGAATGAATTGCACGAGTCGTCTCTGTTCTCCAAGCCATATGCATGCTCCTTCCTTCTCCACGAGCTACATGTTGTGCCAACTATTCTACCGAGCCGTCCCCTATTTTGGAGTCACTTTTGGTGAGTTTTTGCTTAGTTTTGATTGGGTTTGGTACCCTCATTAATCACATATTTTGTCTCAAATAAGTTAAGTTAGGGATTTAAGTTGATGTATGTTGCTTGAAGGTTCAACATAGTTTGAGGGATTTAAGCTGTGAATTTTTCCAATGAAGGTTGTGTTGGATTCAACCTTAATCTTGAAAAAAGTTTGGATAAGCTTGGTTGCTTAATTAAACAGTACGGTGATAGTTGACAAAATTATTGATTTTAATTTTGTTCATATTTAGGACTGAGTATTGGGAGAATCTGACTGTCAATCAGTGAATTATCATTTTTTTAGCAAATCTCCAAGTAACAGACTTTCCTATTAGACCCTACTTTAAATGTATGTTCTGTATTACTATATTACTCAGTAGTGTGCTAAGGGAGATATATTATGATTTGAGGTATATTATGACTATTTGAGATGACCTTATAAATGGTTATTCCGGTAACCATATTATGATTGAATTGCAGTATGAATGAAGCATGCTATGATTAAATGTGCTATGTTTGAGTTATGTATGACTGAGTTAGGATATTGATGATATGATATATATGTATAGGCTATAGTGTTTTGTTAATTCCACCTGCTAGAGTCGTACCATATGGGTTTTCCTTGGGATCACCACCTATGTATGCCTCCTGTATGGCTAGTTTGATGTGTAATTCGATAGAGTCACATACAGCCTGACTCTCCTTTACGGTAATTCCTTCGGGTTCACCCAGAGTTCAGATGTGTCCCTACGGGACCACTGGATAGTATGTGTTCGGGAGCACAATAGTAAGAGGTACTTTATTATAGGACTCCAACGGGATATTAACAGACACATAGCAAGACTAATAGTGGGTCCTTTACTGAGGATAAACTTATACTCATTCTTTTACATGTTTTATTTTTACAGGTAAGGGTAGAGGTAAAGGCAAGCTGACGAATGACAAGAAGTGATCGTGGTTCGCCATAGGGAATAGTTCCAGTTTTCTTCCTCACTTAGACTTCAGTAATTTATATTTAGAAACTTTTTAGAAACTCATGATTATTTCAAGTATTTTCTTTATTTACCTTTTTTGGGTTCCAAACAAGTATTTTAATTAGCTATTTTTAATTATTTCATTCTCTCATTATATATGTTTTACTATTTAATTTAGCTAAATTTTTTAAAATATTTCACTAAATTTTAGTACTTTACTGTTTTCAAAAATAAAAAGTTTGTAGTTATTTAAATGGTAATGACTTCAGCTTAGTAGGAGAGTTGGGTCGTTATAATTTTACAATCGAGATTATATATTGTTCCTTAAGTCCCGTTGATCCTAATCTAATGAACAAATGATTTATAGTTTAACTACTAAATCGAGTTCCTTTCAAGCCAATGAGATAGTGGGTCCCTTGTTTAGGTCCTAAAATTAACACTTAAAAGAACAATCTCTTTATAATCCGTAGAAGCAGGATAACACTATGTCCCCAGTTATCCACCTGGTTTTACCACTAAAATGTGAAGTTTATTGGGTTAGCGTTGTTGAATTTCCCTCACCTATGCAGATCTTAGGATAATTTTAAATAAATAATAATTTATATAGTTAGCGCATGATTAAAGATGAGTTACAAGGTCATCAATGGAAATAAACAGTTTTAAATAGTAAATGATGTTCTAAAGTAAAAATGAATGTTTCACGCCATGGTCTTATGTAAACTCTTTACATAGGATGCCCCACTCACATGTATTCACATAAACAATTTAGGATAACGTCGTCTATACTAAATACACAGTGATCTGCATCCATAATGTCCTCAAAATAAGGTGCCTAACCT
>JBBPDI010000001.1:2057290-2068347 GCA_037974545.1 Cucumis variabilis
ATTCATAAATAAAGCAAGTTTTTCTGTTTTCCCTTTAATGAAATACAGAATTACGTCTATTAGAGTTGATTGATTGACAATTGATGGAGGAAAGAGAAAAGATTTATTGTGTTATTGGAAAAGGAAAAGGAGAAGATAATAATAGTAATAATAAATATTATTATTATATAATTAAACCAACTCGTGGAACGTGCCATGCTATTCACCTTTCTTCTCCACAAAGAAGTCCTAGGAATAGACATCTCGCCCCACTCCTTTCAGTCATCTGTCGCACGCCAAACGAAGCCGAGAAGCTCCATCTATCGCCTTCCATCCCGACTTCATTCATTGCGTGCAGGTGAAACCTCATTGTCTCTTTCTTTTCTTTTCGTCGATTATCCCACCTTTGCACGTTTTGTGTCAAGCCTCAACATCGTCAAGCTTCGTCTCACGCCACTCAGATCTCATCGCTGGCAGCAGATGAACGAACTCTCGCCTGATCGAGCCAAGCTGAGCATCGATGAGTTGATTCTCACCATTCGTAAGTCGCGCTCGTCCCAGCCAATTTCTTTCCACCATCGCGAGCCTTCATCTTTTTGTGAGCTAAGCCGCCCGCAGCCAAGCCCCTCTCTAAGTCACACGCGTCCCTCTTCATTGAGCCACATACTTCACCAGAGTCGAAGCCTCTTCTAGTCGAACCACCTTCAGTTTTAGCCTTTCTTGCAAACTATTTGAACCATTTGGATGAGTTGTGTTGGGTTGGTACGCCCAAATGATTGTTCTTTGGTCCTTAATTAAATTTCTAGTGGGATTGGATTTAAGTTAGGTTATTTATTGCTTTGAAGGTTTAGTTGGCTATTTTGGAGAATTTGAAGTGTGGAAATTATCCACCCAAGGTTGAATTGAAATTCAACCACAACTCTAGGGGTTGCCTATTGAAAAGTTGGAATAGTTTGGTTTAACCAATCTCCAGGTAAGGGATTTTCCTGTTAACCCCATATTAAAGTTACATGTATATTTTGTCTTATGTATTAATGTAGTTAAGAGAGACATGTATGACTGAGATGTTATGATCATGATACATTATAATTGAGGCATGCTGTGATTAATAAGGATATGATTGAGTTATGTTTGACTGAGGTACGACATTTATGTTATGATATATTTATACATGCTACAATGTTCTGTTAGATTTACTGTTAGAGTCGTTCCATATGGGTGTCCTACTGGATCACCACCTACTTATGCCTGTGTGGCCAATTTATGTGTGATTCGACGAGATCACTTACAGGCCGACTCTCCTTTAGGATGTTTCTTCCAGGGTCACCGAGAGCCCAAATGCGTCCTTAGGGAATCATTGGATAGTGTGCCTTCGGAAGCACAATAGTTAGATCGTACCTTCTTACAGGACTCTGACAGAAATTTAATAGAAACTTAGTGGGACTAATAATGGGTCCCTTACTAAGTATAAACTTATACTCACCCTTTTCTATGTTTAATTTTACAGGCAAAGATAGAGGTAAAGGCAGGCTGGCGAATGACAAGAAGTGATCGTGGTTCGCCATAGGGGATAGTTCAATTTCCTTTCGCATTATGTTTTCAGTACTAAATTTTCATAAATTTATTTCAAAATTCATGTCTACGTTTAGATATTTCCATTTATTTCAAATAGGGCCCGAATTAATGTTTTGTTTATTATTTATTTTATTCTTTCTTTATATACTTTTATAAATGATTTAATTGAAGATTTAAAACATTTCTTTAAATTTAATATTTTCTTTTTACTTTAAATAAAAAGTCTTTATTGGTTTTTAAATGGTAATAACCTCAGCTCAGTATAAAGAGTTGGGTTGTTACAGTGTCATCTAGAATATAATAATAAAACTTGATCGAATGTCTATGAATTAGTTTTGAAATCATTAAATAAAACACAACAAAATAGTACAAGTTTATTTTGTTTTAAAAATATTTATGAACTATACTCCAAAGCAAGTCTTTTTTATACTCCAAAGCCTTTTTACCATACTGAAACTCAACAATAATTTACATCAGCTTCAAAAGAGAAAACAAAAGACAATAAACCTTTTACAAGAGGAATACTCACTAAAGTTACAACTATTGATACTGAAGAGGGGTTGGCCATTTTATAATCTTTCATTTTTCTCAAAGAAAATGGATTTTTAATTAAAATAATTGATAAAAAAGATAAGCCATCTTTGAAACTAAAATCCAAAGGAACTAGTAAAATATATCTCAATTGGCATGGATGAAGAAAAGAGTGATGTAAGGCATTTGCATATGTTCCTTCTGTTTCACTATAATTCTCTAATCCCTTCACACCAAATCTTCCACTAAAAATTTTAGAAACATCAAGCCAAAGAACTTGTGAATGTTAAGATTTTAAGAATTAATGTAGTTCTCAATACTTGAGAGGGAATGTGATCAGAAAGAACTTCTTAATTTTGTATACTTAAAATAAAAATTTCCATGTAATCATACATGGTTTATTTGTCGATTTCTAGGCAAACAAACTACAACATTGTGAAATCATTCTCCATTGAAGACATGCCTACTAAATAGGCTTTTTTTATACACTTCCTGGGAAATTCAAATCTACGATCCCATTAAATTTAGCATTGGCCTTGAAACCAATGAATTTCCCACAACTGTTAATCAATAGGAAACTACAGGGAAAAAAAAAACCTAAACAGAAGATCAAAGATTTACCCAGAAATTTTCACTACAATTTACCCAGAAATCAAAGATTGGCACAAGTTGTCTAGGTACTGTGTAGATTGTTCTCATTTTTCTTATATATTTTAAGAAGAACAACAGCAGAGAAAAAAATACATTTACTGAAATTTCATATTTCCACAAAACGATAAGAGAGAGAGAAAAAAAGAAGATCTAAAACGCTTTAGGAAAATAACGCATAAGAATCCTAAATTTAAGGGAGGAAAAGAATGGCAATAGACAGATTAATAAAAAAATAGAACAAACACATACCTTTAAGAAAAGCGAAAAGAGTCGGAGAACAAAGGAGAGCGGCCATAGAGGAACGCTCTTGCCTAAAAACGATGGACAGGAACAAAGAGGAATGGAGAGGAACGAAGTGGAACGAAGTGGAACGAAGGAGAAAAGTATGAGAAAAATCGTGAAGAAGAATGGAGTGAGGAAGAGAAAAGTCGAAAAAATGTGAATGAAAATAAAAATTGAAGAAAAATTTGGGAACGGAACGGAACGGGAGAAACTAGTTTAATTGGTTCCCACTAATTCTTAATTAAAAAAGAAACATTTCTAATAATTTTAGGAATAAGAAAGAGGAAATGTTACCAAACACACTCATTTCTTAAAAAACTAGAAACAGAAACGGAAAACAGGAAACAAGAATGTTACCAAATGGGTCCTTAGATTTGTAAATTTTTTCGTCATCTTTCATATTTGGCGTTATCTTTTTCATAAAAATAATATTTTTTTCCTTATTCTTTTTTCATCATCAAGTATTATGTCCTTTTTTCTTTTTATTTCTACTACACGATTGTGTACTAATATGTAAACGATCAGTCATATTCCAAATAAAGATAAACAACTATCACTAATAGATAAGTGATATATTCAAATGATAGTTTATATTTGGTACAAGATCGTTTAGGGTACAAGGAAAGATCATCTACCAAGATCGTTTAGATTTGGTACAAGGGTACAAAATCTTTTTTTTTGTTGCATGTGTGTGGTCAATCACGAGATATTTTTGTTATTTTATGTTGTGGACTTGCAGTTTTTTTCCTTCTTCAAAATTGTTCTACATAAATATTTTGCGTTTTGTTCTATTTTTTAAAAACCCTAGTTATTATAATAATATATAAAAAGGTTAGTTTACATAGATACAACAAACCCCGAAAATATTTATAGGCTGTGAAAATAAAAGTGCATGAAACCACCATTGTATTTTCATAAATTCCAGATTTTCACTTATTAGTTTTGAATTTTGCATTGAATGTTTGCACATATTCTTCATATTTTCACTTTCTTGTTCGCAATTTCTTCATCTACCCTTCCAAAATTTATTCATTCTTTGTCATCTCTCATCTTCGGCATCATCTCCTTATTGTTTCATTGTCAGGTAATGTGTTATTCTTCCTCTTCTTTCTTATTCTTTTTTTACTACACGATCATATATCAATATCTAAACGATCAAACATCTATATCAAAGAAACATACATAGACCACTATCACTATCTATCCCAGATAGACAAGTGAAAGATCTAAACAATCATTTACCAAGATCGTTTAAATACGGTATAAGATCTTATACTAAGATTGTTTAGATATTGGTACACAATCGTTTCATTTAGATTTGGTACAAGATCTTGTACCAATATCATTTTACTAGGATTTGAATGATTGTGTACCAATCTTTTCTCGAGCGTGTAGTCAATTAATCGCACTGTATTAATTTTGTTATTTCACATTGTAGGCTTCTTGGCTTTTTTGCATTTTCAAAATTATTCTATACGAAGTAAATATTTTTTGCGTTTTGTTTTGTTTTTGAAAAAAATAACCTTTATTATTATTATAATTGAAAAATGATTTATTTTACTAACTAAATTTAGCTCGTCTTAACTTAACTAGTTAAATATATTTAAGATCTTATTAACCAATTAGTTAATATTATGTAAAAAAATCAATTGCATTCATTTTAATAAAAAAAATTTGTAAAATAAGTTAACTAAATATTTATATATATTATTATTGATTTATTAAATAAATATTTATACTATTTTTGTTAATTTAATATTAATTAATTAACTATATTTCAAATTTAAATGTATATAATAAAAAAAACATATAGGGATGGGAAAAGTGAAACCCCACAAAGTTTTGTAAAGGAATAGAAAACTCTTGTCTTTATGGAACGAGAATGCCTAGTGTCACAATCGTAACTTTTCAAACATGGGACGAACGATTGTACTGCACTTGTTCTCGCTCGATGAACAAGTCCGTCATATGAAATTCGAAAGTCGTGGACAAACTCGCAATACGATGTAGCCTTCCTTCACTTTTTGAGAGAAATTGGTTTTATAAAACATGAGAGAGAGAAAGAAAAACATTGAAAACATTGTTAAAGAAAACATTGAAGACCGTCAAATGCAAAGAAAGCTTAGAATGCAAAGGGTACAACAAGGCTTGGTCGGGGATTCAACTACTATGTCTCACCTATAGTACATTTTAAACATGTTTAGCCTTGATGGGCTTGCATATGAAAATGCCAAAACGTCACACTCTAGGTTAATGACAACAAAGGAAAGCAAATGACTAAACTAAGTACAAAACATAAAGATAAGGTGGTTTGAAGATGTTCGGACATGTGGCCGCCATTGGCAAACAACGCCTTGGACAAACATGCTAGTGATATTCTCCCCCACTTAAACAATTGACGTTTCTGTTGACTGACGAAGTTGGAACTTTTGATCTTATGCTTTCACGCTTTAATGTTCGATACATTTTCAACTTGTTTTTTTCATGGAAAGGTTCTTCCATTTGACCAGGAATTCGTGGATTCTCCTCGTAGGCCTTCTACCTTTCCTTACTCTGTCAGTAAGGATATCTTCGACTTGTCTATCTTCTTTATGCTTCAGGTCGACAGATGGTCATACACTGTCATTGCACTGCTTGCATCGAGGTCTTGATGGTAGGGTTTTAAGTTGCTCACATGAACTATTAGATGGATTTCATCCATGCGAGCAGCGCCATCTTATACGATCATTTTCTATCTTCTTGAGGACTTCCACATGCCCCTCATATTTTATGACAAGGTGTTGGTCTTTATATCTCTGAATCAAATCTGTTCTACTTTCAACTTGATGAGACTTGATCTTCTACACGAAGCTCAAGAAGATGTCGTTTCTTATCAGCCTACTTATTTATATGCTTCA
Source organism: Cucumis variabilis (assembly GCA_037974545.1). Classification (NCBI taxonomy): domain Eukaryota; kingdom Viridiplantae; phylum Streptophyta; class Magnoliopsida; order Cucurbitales; family Cucurbitaceae; genus Cucumis; species Cucumis variabilis. The sequence goes on from JBBPDI010000001.1 coordinate 2,063,206, forward strand.
AGGCTTTTTCTAAGTAAGCTCGAGCAATATCTATAGTCTACTCCCATTCTATCATAAAGTTGTGAGCTTGTGGATTTTTTGTCTGCATAAGGATGGTCAATAATATGAGGTAGCAAGGATTGTCTTTCACTTACAATTTCGAAGGGGCTATTCCTTATTTACGAGCTGGTTTGAGCGTTAAAACAAAATTGAGCCACATGCAATAACTAGACCCAATTATTTTGTCTCGCATCCACAAAACAAAGTAGATATTTTTCAAGCATACAATTGAATAGTTAAGTCGGCCATCAGTCTGGGGGTAGTAGGTTGAGAATATGTTCAGGCTCATCCCCAAGAAAGTAAATAACTTGATCCAGAAGATACCAATGAATCTACCATCCTCATCACTCACAATGCTCGTTAGGACTCCCCATAACTTCACAACATGCTTAAAAGATAACTGTGCAATTAACTCGACAAAACATAGTTTGACAATGGGAATAAAAGTGGCGTACTTCAAAAATCAATTGATGATAACCAAGATGGCCTCAAGGTCACCCACCTTCGGGAGATGTGTAATGAAATCAATGGAAACACTCTCCCACGATTTTGTCAGAACAGGTAAGGGTTCGAGAAGTCCAACAACTTTCACTTTCTCAACCTTGTCTTGTTGGCAGATGAGGCATGTCTTCGTGTATTGCATAATGTCGTCTCACATATTAGACCAGAAGTAGTCTTTGCCACCCAGGATGGTCTGCCCATAGTGTGTCACGACATTCGTGCAGTAATTTTTTCTTCATATCACTTGCTCTCGAAACATATAATCAATTTCCTCTCGTCAATAACAAGTATTCTTCAACCCAAAACTATCTTGTTTTACCGGCTTTGGTTAGAGCAATAACATCTTGGGCAAAGGGACCCTTATGAATGAACTCCTTAATGATATCGCACATTAATGCATGAACTTTACTCGTATGCATGAGGGCTAGCATACACAAGGCTGTATGTTGGCCTTTACGATTGATAACATCGACAGCTTGATTTCTAGTTCCTCTTTTGTGCTAAAACTTGAAGTTGAATTCAACAAAAAAAAAAATCTTGCCACCTTCCTTGCTTAGATGTCAACTTAGGCTAGTTGAAGAAGTGATAGATAGTGTTGTCAAATTTCACTATGAATGGTGATCCCACTAAATATTGCCTCTAGGCCCTCAGACAATGAACTATAACAAGCATTTCTTTCTTGGAGACAATATACCTCCCCTCAGCACTATTAACCTTACGACTCTTAATCATAAGCTATTGGATGGCGCTCTTAGGTGGACGCCTCCAAGGGCAAAAGTCTGACGCATCAATCTTAGCTACAAACAACCTAGCACGTTAACCAATCCGAGGATATGACTCCTCATTGTTGTAACCTTTAATTCGTCAAAAGCAGTTTGACATTTAGAGAAAGCATATTGCATTAGAAGAAAGGTTCCATAAGACAGGTTCGAAGGTCGGTTAATACGCTAGCCATCTCCAAGTAGTACTTTTCTTTAACAACTCAATCAATGGTGCAACCCTTCTTTAGCATCCATCAAGTAATTAGCCAATCCAAGGAAGAAACGTAACTCTGTCATGAAAGTGGGGGCTCTCCACTCCTTAGTAGCTCGCAAATTATCTTCATCCATTCAAATCTTTTCACATTCGATGATCACATGACATAGAAAATTGATGTGTTATTGAGCAAATGCACATTTCTCTTTTTTAACGTACATCTTATTCTGTCGAAGTTTGTCAAAGACCAACCGAAGATGAATCTGTTGTTCTTCAAGGCTAGAACTGAAAACCACAATATCATCGAGATAAACCACCACAAACTGATCTAAAAACTTCTGAAATACATGATTCATCAAAGTGCAAAAGGTTGCAGGGGCATTTATCAAGCCGAAGGGCATTACGAGGAATTCAAAAGCCTTACACCTTGTTACACATGTAGTTTTTGGTTCGCCCCCTTGTGTTATCCGAACTTGGTAGTAGCTTGACCGAAGGTCGAGCTTCGTAAAGTATTGAGCTCCATTTAATTGGTCAAACAAATCATTTATAATCGGAAAGGGATATATGTTCCAAACTGTAACCTTGTTTAAAGTTCGGCAGTCTATGCATAGTCGGAGTGTCCTATCTTTCTTCTTCTGAAATAGCACAAGGGCCCCATAGGGCGCTTTCGCAAGTCTGATAAATTAAGCAGCCAACAACTTGTTTACTGTTTCCTAAGCCCATCTAGCTCAGGTGGAGCCATTTTGTAAGCATTCTTTGTCAAGGGCTTGGTTCCTCGGACAAGCTCAATCTCAAGGTTAATCCCTCGTCGAGGAAGTAATGACTTTGGCCGTTCAGGTGACATAATATCAACATACTCATTTAAAACTTCTGGATCTCTATTGAGACAGTCCTAGGATCTATTTGCTCATCCAACAATGGAATGGCCATAAAGGTCGGGTCTTCTCTACTGAGTCTTTTTTCAGTTGTAGGGATGAGATCATTCTCACCTCACTTGGTTGCTTGATTTTTGCTTAGACTACTGTCGAATGACTGCTCATTACTACTATACACTGAGCCAGTGGCATGAGAATGACTTTATGTTGCAAGAGAAACTCCATATCGAATACTACGTCAAAGTCATCTATACGAACCACGACGAAATCAATATCTCCTACCAATTCGCTTAATTTTAAAGATATCCTTTTCAATACTCCAACTATTGGCAAACCTTTAGAATTAACAGCTTTCATCTTGCCTGTATCTTTCTCAATTTTCAACTCCAACTAACATGCTTCTTGTTCAGAAATGAAATTATGAGTTGCACCTGAGTCTACCATGGTGCTCTTTGAGAGTTTGGAGTTTATGACTGCGTCAAGAAACATGAGTCCCTTTTTTAAACGCATCATTTTGGTGAGATGCCTTTTGTTGAATTGCTGATAAGAATTTTAACGCACTCATTTAGGGGTGTCCTCCTCATCTTCCCTTTCCACTTCTGTTTCTGCCTCTAAATCGTTAGAACATTGTAAGGAGGATTGAAAACCTGTAAACGAGCCCCAGTGTGGGTGTTTGGATATACAATGGAGGCCTTTACACAAGAAGCAAGAAATAGGTCTTGTTTTATTCGAATTTGACTAATGTGCTCCTCGAGGAGCATTAGAGCTTGAGGTCTGTGGTTTCTTATCATTCATGAAGTTCCTTGGGGAATTAGGCTAGGAGATCTTATTACCAAGATTCAATGTGGTCACATTATTCTTTTGGGACCCTTGGTCGCCATCGTAGTTAAACAATATCTCTACAGTAGCAAGAGTAGAGGCAAGATTTCAAACTTTCTGTTCATATAACTTATTCCTGCTCACGGCTTGAACCCTTATATAAAGCAGAATACTTTGTCTTTTTCTCACATGTCTCGAATGTCGAACATAACACTGAAGAACTGTTTAACATACTCTCTGATGGTTTCCATGTGTTTAAGTTCTCGCAGTTTTCTTCTAGCAATAAATTCAACATTTTCAGGGAAGAATTGAACCCTTAGTTCTTTCTTAAGATCTTCCAATGTATCAATGGTACATCGACCATTTTGGACGTTGTTCACTTTTGACCTCCACCAGAGTTTTGCATCATCAGACTATGCATGGAGGCTAATGTCACCTTGGTTTCTTCAGAATTGGCTCCACTGGCCTTAAAGTACTGTTCCATATTAAAGATGAAGATTTTAAGCTCTTTAGCATCGCAGTTCCCATTAAGGTCTTTGGGTTTCTTGGATCTTGAACTTGCTCGAAACATTATATGCTTGGCACTTCACTGCTCACATAGTTAATTTTACTTGCATTTTTATCTTTGCCATCTCGATCTTGATTCTCTCAACCGTGGCTCTAAAGTCGTCTGACAGATCGTTGGACAACTTTAGCATTGTTTTTTTAGAATAGTCAAGCTCTTTAACATGCTCTTCCATGTACGCAACAGAACTTGAAGAGCTACTCCCATGTTCAAAACTACCTGCTTGGGTAGTTTTATGTTCTAAAGAATTAACTATTGGAATTTATGTCCTAAAACTCGTAGATTGTAAACATAATCCATTGATTGTTATTAATAAGATATTATTATAATTTCAATAAATTTTATTCATTATATTGTTAGTTTTGTTTTAATAACCCAAATCCAATAAACTAATATTCTAAGTTGTTTGATGAGTCTTGAATAATATGTAGAGACATATATGGATCAATATTCGAGATCAGCTTAAAAGGTCTATAGTGTAGGGATAAGACTGGGTACCTTATCCTAGTAACACTATGAATGCGACTCACTTTGTATTTGATACAAACACAATGATCCAACGCGTTCGTGTAGGTAACATGCGAGTGAGGGTATCCTATGCAATGTGTTTTTATAAGACCAAACCATGAAATAGTAACCACTAGATGTAACTTTGTTAACTAGTTAAGTTTCTATTTCATTAGGATGACCTAGGTAACTTAGTCTTAATTTTGAGTGTATTATGAACTCTTATTCGTGAGGGATTGTCCTTTGATTTATATGGGTGAGAGTGGCTAGATTGCCTACTCAATATGCTTATCATTTTAGGGACAAGACCAAGTTGGAAGCTAGAAACATAATTACACAAGATGAAATTCACTTCTTCCCTACTTTAAGGGTAAGTAGATGAGTGTTTCCTTAAATGGTGTATCTGGGACTTGAACAAAGGGCCCTACCCTTTCTATGGCATGAGAGGGGTTTCTGTTTATTGGTTGGACCATAAACAGGTTGTTCATTAGAAGAGCACTCGTATTTAAAGACTAGAGGTAACCCAGGGGTAAAATGATAATTTGACCAAACTAGTGTTATGAACACTCGTGAAGGACTAACTTACTATTATTGATCTATATTCGTGGACACATAAATATATTTATAGTAAGAAGAGTTCAACTGTGAGTCTTTAATGGAGTGTACACACAGTTAACGAATATTGATTAATGTGGTTAATAAGTTTAGCCAATTAATCTTATATCGTTGTAGCTTTTGATCTGTAGGTCTATTAGGTCCCCTTCCTAGCTAGTAAAGGGTAATAAGATTTATTTATATTGGTTGTAATTTGAAATGTTCAAAATTACTTAGGGAATTAGTTTAATGTATAGTAATACATTA
>JBBPDI010000001.1:2183718-2195887 GCA_037974545.1 Cucumis variabilis
AATAATAACACTTTATTAATAACGGTCAATGGATTATACTTACAATCTACGAGTTTTAGGACATAAATCCCAACAATAAGAATATGCAAACTCAATTACCAAGCGTGCATGAAAGACAAATGAAATGCATAATATCCAACTCAACAAAATCACTCTAAAATATGAATATCCAAATGCAACTAACAAATTAGAAATCAACCGTTTTGGAATCCTTTTAGTTAAAAGTATAGCACAATGTGTAGAGGCAGAAGTGACACACAGATTTCTCAAACAAAGGAATCAAATAAGTTTTTTTTTTAAAAAAACAAACTCTAGCCTGGAATCAAACAAGAGAAATTGAATTGATAACCTCTTTATGCAAACGAAAAATTAAAAAAGAGTCGAACTTGATCATGGTCATCTTGAGAGATGATTTGAGGGGAAGCTAAGAGAGCAAAAGTGAATCATTGGCTAGTTTGGATCCGACTTTGGGATAAAGAAGCTTTTGGTGCATGGGCAAGACGTTAATAAGCTCGCATATTTGACGCTTGAGCTCAGCCACAGAGTCATCACCACAGACTCGTACAGTGTATTCCTTTCTGCTCCATTTCACCGTCAAAGTTATCGCTTCCTCTAAAGAAGACAAAATGGATGCTGAGGTAGCCATTAAGGGATTTCTTGCAGCGGCTGTTCGAGTGAATGGATCTAGGGTTTGAGAGTGATGCGAGATTGATAAGAGAAGGAGAAACTTGACTTGGAGAAGAAAATCGTTATTAATGAGAGAAAAGTAAAATATGAGAGAGAAATTCACTTTTTACGAAACAAAATTATAAAAAATTAAAAATGGAGAGGATGATTAATGTCGGTATTACACCGATATTGAAGCTTATTCTTTCATATCGTTTTAAAATCGACATTAATCATCCTCCTTTTGAAAAACGACATTAATGCTCATTTTTTCCAGCTGACATTAAAATCCAAATTTCTTCTAGTCAAAAGATAATTATATTTATTAAAATATAATTATTTAAGTGAAATATAGTGTATTTTGTATAGAAGACAAAGATAATTTATTTATGGAAGGATAAATATTTGAAGAGATGATATTTGTTTAGAATGAAAAGAAATAATAAAAAAATAATTATATTTTGAAAATATATAATTATTTGTAAAAGTATAATTAATTTGGTAAAAGAATAAAATTGATTAGATTTGGTGGGATTTAATGAATATAGATAATGTTTGATTTTTTGGAAAAGATAATTATTTTGAGAAGATAAAAGTTGATTTGATGGAAGATTTAATTAAGGAAAGAGAAAGTAGATTTTATTTAATTAGAAAAGTAAAGTTCATTATATGATGGAATATTATTGTTTAAAAATAAGATATTGATGGAGATAGAGATGGTTGATTATTTGATTGGACGAGAAAAGATTATAGATTTAATTAAGAGAGAATAATGGTATAAATAAATATATATTTATTATATATTTTGATGAGAGAGCAATATAATAAATTATTATTATTATTTATGGTTTAAAATGCCTAATATTTTGTGCATCAAAGGAATTTATTGAGGAAAGATAATGAGAATAAAAATAGGGGAATTTTTAAAAATAGTAGATTTTACAAAATACTTACAACCTATAGCAAATTCTATAACTGATAGTTATTGATATGCTATAGTGATAGAAGACTATCAGTGATAGAAGACTATCAGTGATAGAATCCAAAATTTTGCTATAACTTGTAAATATTTTAATTTATTTTGCTATTTTTAAAAATTTCCCGTAAAAATATATGCATATATTGGTATTATATATATATCCTAAAAGGAAAAAGGAAATAATAATGATAAATATTATTATTTGTGTCTATAGCATTAGAATGCTTAAGTTGAACACAAAAAGGAAAAAGAAAAAGTTCTTCATCTTCTTCTCTAAGATAACCCTCTGTTGCATGTCTTTGGAAAGTCCCTTTGGAAAATCTTGAAGATTTAAATGACAAATTTTTTCCGTCAAGGTTGAATTAGTTTCAACCTCAATTTTGGGGAAATTAATTTGGGAGAATTTTTGGATGAAAGTCAACTGTTAATATTTATTAATTAAGTTATTTGAACTTTCCTCTACTGCTTAGGATCTGCTTTACTTGGGAATTGACTGTCCAGAAAGGATTACAGTTTTTTAGCTAATCTTAAAGTAAAAGATTGTACTACTAGACCTTCGAACAAGAATTTAAGAGTTTGCGTGTATTTTTCATTATGCATTGATGTAGCTAAGATGCATAATGTGTTGATTTTGATGACTGATATGGATAACCGATAAGTTTATGATGCATGAAATATTAATCACATCATAAGGATGTTATGATTGATAATCAGACTCTAAGCTCTCACTTACAATATGCTCGTCTCTCTCTAGAACTTGGCCATACGGCCTACTTTGTCTTAGTGGGGATGAAGTCTTTTTATAGGTAACTTTCAACGAAAAACTTTTGTTTTTCTGAGATTGTCAGCATCCATTGCTTCTTTATGAAGTCACATCAACTTTAACTATCATCCTTTTCATCTAGTGAGTCGTTTTCACATGATGATGTGGTTCTTTGCATAGAGGTATTAGATACCAAACGAGTTTCCATCGTGTAGCCTTTGCGCGGGTATCCCTGCCATTCACTAGTTTCTTCCTTTCTAATCATCTTGCATTAGTGCATGTAAATCGCATAAAATAGGTATAATGCTTATATAAGATGTATTTCTAAATGCTTATGAATTTACGAGATAAGTACATATTTTGACATCCTTACCCTCTGTTTTGAGCCCCTTATTCTACCAAAGGGGTCATAATAATTCGTATTTTTACAAGTTATTAGGGTGTTATACGGGTCACTTGCACAATAAAAGGTGTTCATATGGTCTCACTCACTAAGTGTGTATTTACAATCACTTGCACGATAAGGGGTCTTCCTATGGGTCACTCGCACGATAAAGGGTATTTGTACTATCTCACCTGTCTAGGTGTGCTCCATTGGAGTTACGACACTATTATTATGTTTCTAACAGGAAGTTAACAGATCACCTAGCGGGACTAGTAGTGGGTCCCTTACTGGGCATATTTATATACTCACTCCTTTCTATGTTTAATATTTAAGGCAAAGGTAGAGGATCTAGAAAGTTGATGGGTCCCTTACTGGGCATATTCACCTTATTTATTTATTCTGTTTTTCTTTAAAATGTCAGTACCTGCAAGTCACGTTTTTAAATTATTTTTATTGGTTTTATCGATTTTACGTCTTCGAACATTTATTTGATAATCAATTTTATAAAACTTTTAGTTTTCCTATTTTTCAAGAGAGTGTAAATGTTAATTGTCTTTGAGTAATGACCGTAGCTTAGTTTAAAACTTTGGGTTGTTACACATCCTAATTAAGCTCTCATAAACTTGCCAGCTCGTGCTTAAAATTCTACACATGTAAGCTTATCAGCTTCCCAAACCATGCTTAGCTTAATCTTTTACATGTAGCACACTAATTAAGCATGATTAGAAAATTTCCTAGAAAATTCTTATCTTTCAACACCTGGCTTCTGCTTGCATTGCATCAAAACACCTTCCTTCTTTCCCCGTGCCATCTAATTTTCACCTGCGAGCTACCATTCAGAACGCCTACTTCAAAATTACTTTTCTTGAAACACCTTCTTCAAAAACCTTATAAACAAACTCTTATTTTAATTTGACCCTTCTATTTTAGTCATGGGTCTCACAAAAACAAGGTTAAACAAAATTAGGTGGCTACAATATGCCCCTCTTCATACAACTTTGTAGGATTAGAAAGTGGATGAAGGCATAGCCACTATTTTGTTGAGATAAAATACTTCAAAGATATTAACAGTGCATGTAATAAACACTATTATTACAAAGCCATTAATAGTGTGTAGGATTAGAAAGTGGATGAAGGCATACCCACTATTTTGTTGAGATAAAATACTTAAAAGATATTAACAATGTCTGTAATAAACCCTGTAAGTGTTTAAACATTTAGCTTCAATTGCTTAGTTAACATGCATTGTTAGTTCTGAGGTTGTTATGTTAGGAAGTTTAGTTGGTTGGTGAGGGTTGTCAAAGTATCGCAATGCTTGCCAGGCCTCACACCCCCTTTTTAGGCTAAGGAGAGTTAGGAGGCTCTGGGAGAGAGTATGACACTTTCTCAGTTTTATCATCGAGCTTTCTACACTTTTGATCAGGTATATGAGCACAAGACATACTTCAAAATATTTTCAAATGAGCAATGGATGGTTTTCTACCTATGCATGATTATTGAGGAGTTTTGTCATTCCACAATCTTCTTGTAGGTGAACGATTTGACAAGTATACTCCACATTTTAGTAGGAGTTTTGGCATCTTTTTGCTATTGAACATTCTTCGAGCCATGTTAAGGACTATTATGTTCTTCCTCTCAACAACTCTATTTTGTTAAGATGCGAATGGAACTGTCATAGGATAATGAATTCCATTTCCAGGGCAAAAAAGTTTTGAATTCATTTGAAGTAAATTCACCTCCCCTATCTAATCTGAAAGTTTTACATAATAACCACTTTCTTTTTAACATTTGCTCTAAATCTCTTGAACATGTAAAATACCTCAGATTTCTCCTCGACAAAAAAAACTCAATTGAAATCATCAATAAATAATGAGAAATAATTATTCTTACCGAAATAACTTTGTTTGATCGATCCACAAAGATCAATGTGAACTAACTCTAACAGTCTCCTTGCTCTTGAAGATGACTCTTCTGGAAAACTCTTACTTTATTTTTTTCCATAAAGACGACCTTAAAAAACTTTATCTGGATGTTTGACATATGACAACCCTTTCACCATATCATTCCTTGCTAATAGAGCCATCAAAGTTCAAATGCCCAAATCTCAAGTGTCAAATCCAATTTGAATTTTTCAAACCTAACTTCAAGAATTTAGCAACATTAGTTTGAATTTTGACAAAACATTCTATTTTTAGTCATTTGCACTTTAGCAATCATATTGTCATGGCTATCTCTTAACAAAATACTATAATCCTTCATAAAAATATCATAGCTTTTCTCCAAGAGTTGTCTCAAACCCAAAATATTATTCTTCATCTCAGACACATAATATATATAATTAGATATAAACCCATGCTTTCCATAATTCAAATTGATCAAAAAAATTTCCTTAACTAAAATTTTTATGGCATCACCAAATACAATATGCCACCAATAGATTCATCAAGCTCCACAAACATTGATTTACTTCAACACATATGGTTGCTTGCACCATTATCAAGATACCACATGCATTATTTTCACATGTTTTCTTACCTTTGCATGCTAGAACCAATAATGGCTCACTGCTTTCTTGAACTTTCTCAATATAATTTGCATTTCTTCGACTCTATTTTTGCATTCCTTGGAATAATGTCCAAATTAATGACAATTATGACATTTAACCTTTCTTTTTCCATACCTCCTGCCATTAATTAATCTTTCTCAATTTGACCTCGAATAATAACTTTTTCTTCCACGACCTCTTGATGAATTTGAGTTTGAATTACTCTAGATCTCATCAAATTTTCTTTGATCGTAGTTTCTTCGACCTTAACCTCTGAAATCATAATGTCCAAAATTGCCACTATGTCCTCAACCTTGATTGTCTTTTTCTTGGTTGTCTTCCTTATCTTTCAATTGAAACTTTGATTAAAATAGTTGCTTAGTTGCTTGCTTGTTCTTATTGAGAAGCTTCTCTTTAAGGGCTTGTAAAGAACCCATAAGTTGATCAATGGACATTATACTCAAATTCTTTGATTCTTCAATACCTACTATGATGAAATTGAATTTTTTATCCAATGAAAAAAGTATCTTTTTTTACTACTTGCTCATTACTTGTTATCTTACCATATCTTTTCATTTCATTTACTAAGTGCTAGCAATCTTGGAGTACAATCTAAAACTGATTCAGATTTCATAGTGATTCATAATCACCTCTTAATTTTTGGAGGCGAACCTTCTTTACTTGATCTACTCCTTCATACATATTTTCCAAAAAAATTCATACTTGATGAGTAATACTTGCTCCAGAAATTTTCTCAAAATTTGAATCATCAATCACTTGATGAATCATGATGAAAGCCTTTTGATTTTCTTTCTTTTATTTTGCAAAATTTCTCTTTACGCTTGATTCAAAGTCGCATCACTTTCTGGCTCTTCAAAACCATTATTAACATTGTCCCAAACATCTTGTGAAACAAGTAGTTGAGTTTTCTTACGAATATACCAGATGCTATAATTTTTTCTTTTGTAAGTTGAGGCACTTGGAAGGAAGTAAATTACTGTTTGCCATTTGCAAAAATAATTTCTTTTTAACTCTAAACTCAGGCTCTGATATCATTTTATTGGAATCATGTGATGAACACCCCAAATAAGTAATCATAAAATTGAATATTTGAGAGGAGAAATAAAAAAGGCTTATTTGAAAGACTCTTAAATTAACACTCTTTATATGTATTATTCTTCACAATTGGTTGCTTTTCAATACAACATATCAATTCTATTTATAAGATTTCTATGGTAATTTAAATTCATAACTCTCACTGTAGAAACATTTAATAAATTAAATATTTAATTTATTAACGTAGAGAACTCTCAAATACAACACTTTAGTAAAGTGTTGTAAGAATCCGGGTTGAACCCGAATAACTCGGACTACCCAATCCATATTATAAGGGTTGGGTTGGGTTAATTTTTTTTTAATTTTTTCAGGTTGGGTTGGGTCTCGGGTTGGAGGGTTGAGAAATTCGGTTCAACCCAACCCAACCCGAATTAATATAATATATAAAAATAATAATATATTATTTAATAAAAAAATAATTAAGTTTCTTATTCTTTTAGGTTTAGATTGTGTTGTATTTTGAACTTTATTATTCATTTATTATTAAAAATGAACTTCATGAACATTTATGAGTAATTTTTGGATTTATGTATTTTAAGAAGTTTGAATTTATTTATATTTATAATTTTAAATTTATTTGTGTTTGTAACTTTGAATTTATAAATACTTAACTTGAATTTATTGTATGAAATTTTGAATTATGTTTGTTTGAAATTTAAATGTAACAAACCTATGCAACTCGATTTAAATGTAACTAGAAACGAAAAAAAGAAAAGAAAAAACCTATACTACCCAACAATCCAACCCAATCCAACCCATATTTTACGGGTTGGGTTGAAAACTAAATTCGAATTGTCAACCCAAATAACCAAAAAAATATGGGTTGGGTTGAGAATGTCTCTTAACACAACCCGATTTCACCTCTACTGAGGAATATATCATTGGTTCAAACTATATAGTCTATCATAAGATCATAATGTTTCATATGTATGATTTAATTCACATCCAACCAACATGCGAAAAAATCACCACTTCGTTGTGTAACCACTGAATTTCAATAATTATAATAGGGCAAAAGACATAATTAATTGTTCATTCGAATATATTTTTACTATTACACTTAACATTATGATGCTTCATATCTATGGTTTAAATCACATCCATACTCGAAAATTTTCCGTATAATCATCTCATTCTAAATAGTTCTAACAAACGATAAGGATAATTTTAAACTTAATAATTTTAAATGTGTCTAAAGATGAAATATAGGTGGAGAAATGGAATTTGGAAAGGTACAATTAGTGGATTTTGCACATTTGCAATATATATATATATATATATATATATAGTAATTAAAAGGATTATTCCAAAAGCTATTTGTTTTTGTTGACTTCATTTAGTGTTGACTAAGTTTATAAAAAAATTATTTTGAGTATTATTTTGTCTGACGTGTCCACTCAAGTCAAACTGTCAAAGCCGCCTTCTGTCGTTTTCCTACGTGGACAATTATTTCTTTTGAATGTTAAAAAATAAATTTCCCCACCATATCTTGTTTTTTATATTTTATATTTATGAAATATTATCTTTTTTTTATTGAGAATGTGATTAAAATTACACGTTAATTGATAAAAAATGATAATGAGTAAATAAATGAAAACGATTCATCTCTCAATACAAGAACTTTTTGAGTGAACTAAGTAGATGGATGTTGCATGTGAACATTGTTATTTGAGTGGGTGGCTCAGAAAACAAATAAATAAGTATGAATTGATAACAATCATTTAGACTCCATTTTATAACGTTTTCGTTTCTTGTTTTTCGTCGATGTATACATTTTTTTTTATGTTTTTATACTTTGTTTAATTTTTATATATATTTAATACGTTACTTTAATTTTTAATAGATATGTTTATATATTAATTTAAAATTTAAAATTATTATTTAGAGAACATTCGAAATCGAATAAAATTTTATATTATATAAATTTTGTTTATCTAATAATATAACTAAGTTGGATTTGAGTCTAACATGAGACAAATACTTAAACAAATACTTAAAATAAAAATTACTTTTCTGATAAAAACAATTATATTATACATATTATTATTGCAACGAAACTCATGTGTATTCAATAATGTAAATATTTTATTTCTAGAAGAAATAATAAGATGTTTATAATTGTTTTTTACATTTTAATGCATTAAAAATACACACATACATGATTAAATTATATAAGAAATGGTTATCAAATTAGTTTTTGTTTTCGTATGTTTTTTTATAAATACATAGTTACCAAACATATTATAATTCATAGTTCTCAAGAAACAAAAATATTATTACAGAATAGTTGATATTTATTATAATTAATGAATGGCAAAGAAAGGTAGTTCGAAAATGGTCAAAATTTGTGAACTTGACGAGGAAAACTCTTAGCTTCCTCATATATATGCATTATGAAGATTCTTCTACCCATGATTTCCAAACTTTGAATTTTTTTTTAAATATGTATCAACATCAACTAAAACTAGTGGAGCATACCTAACTCCTCAAAATAATACACATACTTCATATATATGTGTGTTATAATGGTGCCAAAAATACCTACTCCAGCCTTTATTCATTAGAAAATTTAGACTAATGGTTCTTTTCCCACTGACTATATGATTTTCTTGTAGACTATTGGTTTAAAAGAAGATTGATATATAAATAAGGGACACTTGCAAAAATAGCAAAAAGAAAGAAATTATGATATTAAGATTTATGTCACTACATTTTCTAAATTGTAAGAGTAGCAAATTTAAAAGCTAACAGTTCTCTGATGGTCGTTTGATATAACAAATTACTTGTCACAGTTGTCATATTCACAATATGCAAAAAAAGATGTGTCATGGACTATTTTTTCTAAATGTTTTTGTCATCTAATGCAATTTTCCTTTACAAAATGTAGATAAATCTATCAAATTCTCTCTATCTCTCCTCTTTTAATTTTATATTTATTTTTTAAAAGTTCGAATTTAGTGTTTTATGGTTTGTAATGTGTTACAAATTTCATTTTGGTCTTTTATGGTTTTTGCTATACTTTACGCTAAATTTGATAACTATTTCGTTTTTTTATTTTTTATTTTTGAAAATAACACATCTTTTCATTCTAAGTCACTTGTTTTGATATCTACTTTTAACCTATATTTTAAAAAATGAAGTCAAAATTTGAAAACTAAAAAAAAAATAGTTGGTTAATTAAAAACTTGTTTTTATGTTGGTAGAATTTGTTTAAACAAATTCTAAACTACAGGTACACAATTGAAACTTTAGAAATTATAATGATGACCTTTGTATGAATGTTATCCACAAACACAATCATTTACACTTACACCTATCTACAATGCATCTTTTTGACTTCCAAAGTACTAGCTACATTGTTTAGTTCCAAAACAAATAACTATACAAAAACACGATCATTTACCTCCATCCAATCAGGTCAAAATCAATAGTGAAATATCACTTTAGCTGATTTTTTAGTAAACTCCCTTCTGAATCCCTTTTGAATCCAGAGGAGGAAGGATGATGTTCTAAGATCTCTTTGTGGTAACTACTTTCTCTTATGATTTCTAATTTAATTTAAAGAATAATAAGAATGAGTATCTCTCCTCGACTTAGTTTATTCAGTGGTTTGAAACATGAAACTTAAAAGAATGAGTTTTGGAAATCTTGATAAAGGAGTGGTGAACCTTCAAGATATGAACAAATCCTTTTAACAATCATGATATAACCATGAGAATATTCAAGTTTAGAGTTGATTGATTGATCGAAGATCTTACTATTATTTAAGCATAAATCTGTTTTCATAAAACAAAATAGCATCACAGAGAATCAAAGTTCATCATCAATAATCCAATGGATTCTCTCTCTCTCTCTCTAATGATCTCCAAACTTCTTTCTAAGCTCTCCCCTCACTCTCCCACGATCTTAGACACAACTGCTTCTTCTTCTTCTTCCAAATCCTTGAGATCAAATGATGATCTTTCAAAAATAATTATCGATCATAACTCAACTGAAGTCCATCTGGCTCAAGTTGAGAATAAACTCAAAAACTGGTCTATTCTCAAGATAGATCCAGGACAGGTATATAAAATTAATACCTTTAATTTTTCTCAGCAAGATGTAATAGTCATCACTGAAGAAAACGTAGCAATGAAAGACGAATTCACTGCTATCAAACTTTCGCCAGAAGAAACTCTTTTCAAAGCTAGAAACAAATTCAAATACCTCCACATCGGATGCGTTCAAGTCGCCCTGAAACCTCTCTTTAGAGAAGGATTAGATGTTCTGGTCTATCTTGCTCTAAGAGATAAGAGGCATCTTCGTTTCACTCCCTCTCTTCTAGGGATTGTACAATCAAATTTGGAACAAGGACCAGTCTACTTCAACTGCAAGCCTGGTCTTACCATTTCCCTTCAAGACAAAAACATCATGGACACTATAAGTTTAGATGTCCATTCTCAAGGTCTTGAACTGAAAGAAGGATCACTCCCTTTTGCAGTCTCATATCGCATCTATTTTAAATTGATGCACACAAATCTGTCTCCTAAAGCCCTGAGAATCTCTCCCAAAGGATACACCATGCTTATGGAAGTCAATATAGGAAAGTCTTCTATGACTATTCCGAGAAATCTCAATTGGGATGACTTAACCAAGAATCTCGTCTGGAGATTACAAGGAGAAACTGCTCCTATTAATAGAAGCAGTACAGAAGCCTCAATCACAGAATTTTCTGATGGAAATGTCGAAGTGCAATTCAATACAGACAGCTTTTATCCAAGAATAAGTGAAATAATGAGCAGTCGTTCTAGTACTTCTTCAACCAGAGCAGAAAGCTCTTATACAGATACCCTCAGAAGATCTGAATCAATTAGATCATCTGTGGATTTTTCTCAATCAATCCCCAATGTTCATTATGAAAAAGATGGATCTCTTTCTCTTACCCAATCTGACATAGAAAGAAGATCAGAACTAGTCTACAATCAAATTAATGTTATCTTTGATGATAAGGAACGCTACAGAGAACATTACAGCAAGTACATCGATATGTGGATTGTTGCTCCAGCAGAAACCATAAAACCTTTTCTCCCATTCTCAGATTTTGTCACGGGTCTGAAGAAAAATGAAAGAGCTCGCAATGAAGCTTTCCTCAAGGAATGGAGCGAACAGCACAAAAGGCGTATCGCCATGATCAAAGAACCAGTTATCTAGACAACTGCAAGCGACAAGGATATAGCTTCTAATTATCCACCAGAGGAAGAAGCATATTTCCCTCATCCTACAATACTGACAGTTAGAATGGTCTCATCTCCCTATAAGACCATTAATGAAAATAAGGTTCAAAAGGTTGGAGTTCGTGAAATAAAGAACATCCAACATCAACTTAATTATACCAACAAGGTTCTTTCCATGGCTTCCAAAGCTGTAGAAAGAATAGAGAATCCAGGTCTTCCTACGAAGAGCAAGCACCCTGAGATTCCTCCAATTGATTCAAATCAACTGATCTTTAAAACTAACAACTTTAATATCGACAAGGTTCTCTCCATGGCTTCCAAAGAGACAAACGCCTCGCTGCTGACCTGCTGCCATTGACCTAAAAAGGTCAGCAGCCTCGGTAGAAAATCAAAAGGTCTCAACAAGTATAGTTGAGAATCCAAAAGGAATCAATATGATCAAAAAAGATTCCTCACAAGCATCTACTTCGAAGATTCTTCCAGTAGCTCAATGGGTGGATAT
>JBBPDI010000001.1:2259437-2274176 GCA_037974545.1 Cucumis variabilis
GGTTAACCCAAAAACTTCATGTAATCACCAAAGATGCAAATAACAACATAACTGTTATGCAAGCTGGTGTGAGAAATAACCATCTGGCTTCCTTTCAATCTGCATCGTCATCGTCGTCTTCACAAGATATCTGTTTCAGAGAATTGCAAGAATTAGAAGAATCTGAAAATTTTACAAAGGTGATAGCCACTCGAACCGTTGGGTCAGCCGAACTGGTTAGTTGCCAGACCCTTGTTATATAGCCTTATATAGTTTCAGCGTAATTATTAATACTCCAAAGTCGAAAGTCTCAGAATTTTTTCTCTTCATAGCAGCAAATATTTTATGCGGCCGGTAATAGCAAGTCTTATTTTGCAACGTATTGTGTAGTCCCCCTCAATGGTTTAAAGGATTGAAACTTCATTTTATGTGGATATATCATATTTGCTATTTAAGAGACTATTTGCCTTCCTTAATTTTTAGTTCATAAGCTGAGATTTCGTCTTCCAGTCAGTCGCTGAACTGAAATCTTGCATGGAAATAGTGAAAAAGCAGCTGTGTGTTGAAGCTTGAATTTCCATTGTACAAAAATTATGTAGATACTTTTGACAATAGTGGTTCCAATGTTTGAGCTACTGCGTTCCTTATAGAATTGTTTCTATGGATATGATCTTTTTATTAATCATTACTTAGTGTGTTAGTTGCTTATTTTTCTATATTTTTGGATAATATATAATGCTATTCTCCCAATTTCTTTTTTCTTTGTAGCTTTTCTGATCAAATATATTTTTGCTATGGTTGAAGATGTTTGTAATTATGGTAAAATGTCACTCTATATCTATTTTCTGATAGCTATATATATTAATATAATGTCTATTACTATCTATGCTAAACCATAAGATTTTGCTATATTTATAAATATAATTTTGGTTTATTTTGCTATATTTTAAAACGTTTTCTTATACTTTACTTACATTTTAAAATTTAGGAATTTAGGTGTAATTGGTTGTGTTCTAAATTAAAATGAATTCATTTTTTTCCTTCAACTAAAATAATGATGATAAAGTTGAATTATATCTGAATCTATCACTAATAAATTTTGTTATATTTGAAATTATTTATAAATGTTAGTAAGACATCTTATTAGTTCTAAAAAAGTGATATTTATTATTTTTTTTTATTTTTTTTTTCAATTTAAGGAGATTAATTTGAATATCATTTTTTACCTAATCATCTTTTGAGTAATCAAAAATTTTATAGAGTAACCCAAGTAAAAACTTTATTATAACTAACATTTTTTTTATTAGGTGAGTTTATATTCTTACCCTTCTTTATACAAACTTTTTTATAAAAGATAGTGTATGTTACCAACCATTTTTATCCGACTTTGAAGCTTAAAAATTTGGACCTTTTTCTATCAAGTCATCATCTAAATTCTAAGAATTCTACCAAATTACACATTTCATTCTTCGAGTGGATAATTGCTTTTTCAGTTTTTGTTTTCTTCTTTTTTCTTTGGCACGACTAGGACTTTTTTAACGCAAAAAACTTATGTGAAACCATACACCAACTCTGACGAGTCAACACGAGTAATTTTGACAATGAACTACTTGAGATTGTGTTGTAGAGCAAGATCACATAGAGAGAATGAAAGAACCAAAAGATAAGGAGAGAGTTGAAAAAACAGGATTCATACGTGTGAGAAGTATATTTTAATAATTTGATCTGGGGCTAAAAGAGTAAAAAACCCACAAATTTAATTTTTGATCAAAATTTAGGTGAAGGATGAAACATGTAAGAAAGTAGCCGTTAAAACGGAAAGTAAAATGAAGACTTGCAATAGTGAAATGGGTCCGTTTTACAAATAGTAGTTATTCTTCTTCTTTTGCTTTGACGTAGTTCTTCTTTCTTCAACCTTCGGCTTCCCTCTTCTTCTCTCCCAGTTGACTTCCACTGTAAAAACAAAATCACCTTCTCTTTCAGTCAAACCATTTCCATTTTTCTATTCTTCGTTTCCATGAAGAACACGACTTTCATTATTCAACCAACCATCCTTGAAATGTCTTCGCAAATTGAAGTTTAGAGTATCAACGCTTCCAACTATAAGTTTGCTTCCACTTTCCTAGATACCCCATCACACACCTTCCTTCGCTCGAACTTCCTTCATCGCTTCCACATTCGTCGTTTTCAAATTCCACGCCATTGTTTCCCCCTTTCGGTTTCTATTATCAAATTGACCTGTGTAGAGATGAGAAGCAATGAAATGGGCAGATTGAAGTTGGTGTTTTCAGATGTTTTTTCTTTCCTGTGCTTAATTTTCGTTATGGGGTTCGTTTTACGGGTTTCTGCTAAGGGGGAAGGTTTGTGATTCTCCTACTTTTTTTTTTTTGTTCCATTTTCTCATTTATTTTATCTACAAGAACATCGTATTACGAATCGTATTTGGTGGAAGTCCCCCGGACGTGTGGTTGAATTTCCATTACTGGCTGTATAGATTATGTTGGAATAATTTCCTTTTTGAATGGTTCTATATGAAATTGTTGATTGGATTCGAAAAAATTGTGTAATTGAGATATATCAACGTGTATGTTCCCAATTTCTTTGTGGGTCTTAAACAGGTGATGCCCTAAATGCCTTCAAGCTGAGTCTGGTTGACCCCAATAATGCCTTGGAAAGTTGGAATGCCATCCTTATGAATCCTTGCACATGGTTTCATATTACATGTGATGAAAATGAAAGTGTTGTACGTGTGTAAGTTTATTTATCCTACACTGTTTTGTTTCTCTAATTAGTCACAGCTTAGTAGAATTTATATGGAAAATGTTTCCTGTGACTATTTTGCACAGTGATCTCGGTAATGCAAATCTGTCTGGAAAACTGGTTCCACAGCTTGATCAACTCACAAACTTGCGGTACTTGTAAGTCATTCTGATTTAAGGGGAAGTCTATTCTTAACCATGCACAGTACTTAGTATTATTGCTGACACAATGAAGGTGGTGGTGAAATTTTAATATTAGCAACCAAATACTATATTTTCTGTTCGTTTGTTAACTGTGAAAGTTGATTAATTTCTACTTGACTTAACTATTGCCTGTATGCGCATTGAGAAACCAAAAGATGATTCTAGGATTATTGGAGACTTGCACAGGAACTAGATATTGTTTCAGTACCACTTGGCTGATAAGTTAATGAAAAGCTGTTGTAACCTGAACCAAATAAAAGTGAAGGAGCTTCTCAATCTATTTTGACTAAGCTGGAGGAAGAGTTTTTGTGTTGTGCCATTGCTTATTTTAATGAGTACAATTCAGAGGAACTTTCAAGTAGTAATAGAATACATGAGTCACACACAATTTCGGGTTAAGGAAAAAGAAATTAGTGACAAATGGTCACAGTTAGGAGCCAAGTTAGCTACAGCAACGTATACTGCTTTGATATGTGGAAAACAATCTTCCACTTCATTATCTTGAATCGGAGGATGAGTTATTTTTTTACACAAGAGGGAAATGGAATAGTAAGATTAGAAAGTCTTAAAATTTTTTGTTTGAAATTGTTGATTGTTAATTATTAGAAGGAAATAGTTGTTGGTTTGAGTAGTTTGTTTGTCAGTTGGGTAGTCTCTAAGTAATTGGTATGCTTTGTGGTTTACTGTATTCTATAAATAGGACAATCTCCTGTATTTGCAAGATTTGATTAATAGAAAAAGACTTGTTTTGAGTAATTTTGAAGCCCAATCTTAGATGTTAGATTGTATAGATTGGTTTGATCCTAAGACCAAGTTTAACCATTACAAGTAATGGATACAAAAGAGGCAGTTTTACTGTATTCCATCTATACCATCCATATCACCATCACTATGAGAATCATTGATAGCAGAGAGTACAAATATATGGATTTCATCTCTCTCTCTCTCTCCGTATCTTTCTTTTTCTACCCTTCCCAGTCCTGAATATATATCTGTAGTATGAACTAAAATATACTGCAATGGCTATATTAGGCCGATGTCTTTTTTAAATTATATGCATGTTGTTATTGGTTTGAAAGTTATTCATTGATCTCTGACAGGTAACTTTTTCATTAATAACACTAGTGAAACATGTTAAGAGGATATCTTATTTATGCATATTGTGGTTTGAAAATCATTCATTAATCTATGTCAGGGAACTCTACAACAATAACATCAGTGGAACAATTCCAGAACGATTTGGAAATTTGAAAAACTTGGAGAGCTTGGATCTTTATTCTAACAGTTTAACTGGTTCAATACCTGATACCCTGGGCAAACTTACAAAACTAACTACCTTGTATGTAGACTATCCTTTCTATTAGTTTGTTAGTTGGGTAAATTTATATAGTAATTTCTTTTTTATCTTGTTACGTTTATTTTTCTATTTGTAATATCAATTTTCTGCTGAAATTTATGTTTAAAAAATGTATATGTTTTACCAATAGGTTTGTAACAACATGAATTTTCTTCGACTATGAATGTTTCGACTGTTATCGTACATTGATGGGAACATCTGACTCCCCTAAAAACAGCTTTTATATTTGTCTTTGTTGGTGGTGATATACAGGCGTCTGAACAACAATAGCTTATCTGGAACCATTCCGATGTCTTTAACCACTGTTCCACTTCAACTTCTGTAAGTCTTGCATCAAATCTACTTGTTCACAATTTACTGTTTCTCATTACCTTAAATTATTATTACATTAGTACTTTGAGGTGTTCCCTCGATGACAACTATATCCACCCAATTTTTGTTTCAGGGATCTTTCAAATAACCATCTAACAGGAGTCATTCCTGTCAATGGTTCGTTTTCTCTTTTCACACCAATCAGGTTTGCATATTTTCAATGTGCTATAGATTTGTCACTATATGATGTAATTATAAGGCTTCGTTTACTTGCTGTGAATGAGAATGGAGGAATAAGATTAAAGAAGTTTTACTTGAGTTTAAGTAATCTGGAATACGATCAATTTTTCCAACCCACCTCAAATTTGGAAACCAACCCCCAACAGTGGGAGTGGGACAATCCCATTTCATACTCTAAAAAAATCTAATAAATTTTATTTAGCAGTCCTTATTTCACCTTCACGTGACCAACAACTTATTTACCAAGTACTGTACATTTTTCTTCTCTATTATTTGGGACTCAGTAGTTTTACTAAGTTTTGTGCAATCTTTTTTGTCTAATAGGCCCTGAACTTTTAGAATTCATGCACTGTTATTGTTTAGTTTATTAAAATAAAATGTTGTTATTGGATAATATACAAATAAAATTGATGAATAATTATCACACAAAAATTTTCTTCTTATGAAACTATTCATCAATTTGAATAATAGTTCTTCTAATAAAATTATTAATAACATTGTTTAAAAATAATGTGGCATTTTCAAATATAGCAAAATGTAACAAACTTTTAGATTCTATCATCGATAGACACTGATAGAAGTTTCTATCAATGTCTTTGATAGACCTTTATCGGTGTCTATCTGTAGGCTTTTCACGGTGTCTATTTGTGACATTGATAGAAATCGATGAGCCTATGAAAATCTATTATTGATCAAATCCAAAATTTTGTTATATTTTGTAAATATTTTTAGCAGTTTTGTCATTTATAATAATTCCAAAAACTAATCTATTGTTATCAAATGGATGATAAGATAATTTGATAGAAATATTTAATACCAATCACAGTTCTTTTAATGATTTTTTTGTTTCTTTAATTTCTAATGATTTCATTCTCAGATGATCTCTATTGTGGTTCTTGTCATTATGGTTTCTAGTAAAAAAAATTAGGGCTGATATCTTTCCACTTTTTGTAGTTTTGCCAATAATCGTCTTCAAAATTCTCCCTCTGCTCCTCCTTCCCAAACCACAGATACACCACGAAAATCTTCAGGTATGGAAGGTAGCATTTATACAAAAGTATGTCATACATCATTTTTACCTCTTTTCAATTTAGATGGAACTGAAATTTTGTTTGTTGAATTCTACCGTTCTTTACATTGTTTCTGTTTTTTCAAGCACATATTTTATAAATTGTATAGTTTAATCACAATTTTTATAAAGAAAACAATACTCGTAAGGAAAGTAGTTATGCCCTATGAATCAATGGCGGATCGAGGAGTTTTATTGATAGGGTTTTATAGATTAGTAAAAATAATATGGAAAAAAATGGAAGGAGTGGCGCTTGAACCTATGTTTAGAGGGGGCTAGGAGACAATTTTACCATTGAACTAACTTCTAGAATTGATTTCAAATTAATTTTTTATATATATGTAATATAAAGAGCATAAAGTTGAGGAGGGGCTCGAGCCCAAGGTCAGATTTATTAAGGGGCCAGGGGGTTTGAGAGAACTGAGTCAACATCCTCTTTGGCCACAGATTCTTTTTGTGCTTTATTTCCTTTTTTCTTAGGGAAACCACAGAAAATGAATCTGCTAATGAAGGTTACAGATTCGGTCAAGAGGAAGAAACTTATAATATCGTAGACAAAGACTCTGTTTTTTCCTCTTTTCGGATGGTAAATATTTCTCAGAACATGGAGTATGAATCAAACCCATGTTTGAATTGAAATTGAGATACTGATGCAACATGGCAAATTGAATTGAGAGGAATCAGTAAAGAAAAGAAAAAGGAAGATCTTACAACACAACATTAGTATTTGATGTCCTCGGGCTAAGGAGTGTCCACATGAGTTCGTTGAGGTGCAGGCCAAAATAATGAACTAAAACTAATCCCAGGAATACCCTCCTGTTTCGAGTGTCTTCTTGGATAGTTATAGCGGCCCATAGGCGCAAGATGTACCTTGTGTGTGGGGGGGCGGCTCCGCGGTGAGAACTAGCCTCGCGAAGAGGATGAAGCAGATCGTCTGTGTCCCCCTCACATTCCTAGTTTTTGTATTCCAATATTAATTTTAAAGTGTTAGATTATAATATATATTAAATAATACTTTAAAATTACTAAATTCTACTTCTCGTATAGTGGTTGTGCCTCCCTTCAAAACCCTAAGGTCCTAGGTGCAAATCTCATTTACTACATCTATTTTTTTTGTTATGTAGTGTCCTCCTACATATGATTTCTTAATCCGCCACTGCTCGAGCCCCCTAGGCCTATGCTAAATCCGTCGTCGGTGCTATGAAAAATAAATACTTCATATGAGACAGAAAATCAATATTGAATATGTATAAGATGTCATTGCTCCCAAATACATGTTTCTAGATATATATTTCCCTAGGCCTATGCTAAATTCGCCGTCGGTGCTATGAAGCATAAATACTTCATGTGAGACAGAAAATCAATATTGGATATGTATCAGATACCATTGCGGAGCATAAATATTTCATGTGAGACAGAAAATCAATATTGAATATGTATAAGATGCCATTGCTCCCAAATACATGTTTCTTGATATATATTTGATATGCGATTTGGTGTAACATCTCTCTTCTACACCAGAAGACCTAAATTTCACAATGTTAGGAATTTAGGCCAGATATAATAAATGCCGAATTAACTAAATTATATCTCTCACTCCCACTTCCACAGGTTGAGCCAAATAAATTGTAAATAATATACTAGTTCGTCCTGAACTCTAGACTACATCTAATTTCTGTAACTGAAGGTTTTAATATGAGGTTGAAAAAACACACTTGAAAATACGCTTACAAATCTCTCTTCCCATATAGTACAACAAAAACTATTTAAATTCAAGTACCACAACTCAGTAACTTGAATAAACAACAAGAGAAACTATTAACGCAATTTATCACTGTCACACTAAAATAACACGCTGGAATGAAATTTTGTTATTTTTCTTCTCTTCAACGGCGAGGGGCCGGCACGGTCTCTTCTTTCAACAAGGACCCTCACCTCCAACCACTTAATTTTCTTATTTGGCGAAAGACAGAGGAAGACCTTTTTGGAATTGCCAGTATGTGCGAGCTGTGTGGAGTTTTTTCAGGAAGAGTTTGGTGTTAGCCATGCTGGCCATCGAGGCATTCGTGCCACGATCGAGGAGTTCTTCCTTCATCGCCCTTTAGAGAGGGTGGGTTTTTTTTATAGCTTGTCTGGCTGTGTACTATCTTGTGGGGCATTTGGGGGGAGGAACGGTCAGGTGTTTCTCATGGTAGAGAAAGGGATCATATTGAGGTTTGATCTTTGATTAGATTTCATGTTTTCCTTTAGGCTTCGATTTTGAAGACCTTTTGTAATTATTACATTGGTGACATTTTACTCAGATATTCTCCTTCTTTTAGTCGGGGAGTTTCTGTGGACTGAGTTTTTCGTATACCCTTGCACTCTTTCATTTTCTTTTCTCAATAAAAGTTATTATTCTATAAAAAAAAAGTAACTTATCCATAATTGGTTTTTCCACCGTCTAATTTTTCTTGTTTTGATAACCCACCCTTTGATATTAACTTATCAAAACAACCTCCAAAAAATTTAACCAATCAAATAGAAATTCTCTTGGGTTAAGGAAATGTTATATGAATAATATCATGAAAAAAAAAAACTTGGTATATAAAATAAAATCCAAGCCCAATGAATTCACGTTGTCTCCTTAAGATAATTTTATTCACTCTAGTGCCTAAGTTTCATGAGTAATTGTCTCCTAAGATATAATAGATTAACTTTCTCATTGAAGCGATTCCTCGTTCACAAGATCCAACTAACTATACTTTGTTATAAACTGAACTTGAACAAAATTTACAAAAGTGAGAAATGTCTATGAGAGAAAATCATTATGGAAAAAAGTTCTCAAAAGCAATTTGAAGAGGAGTTGTATTTATAAACTATTCATGGCTTATTCGAACATTTGCGTCTTTTCTTCAAATTAGTATTTTCGAAAATACATGTTCATTCATGAAATAATGCAACTCTACACGAATGGTCACATACCATTTATTCCTACAAGAAATGAAATTGAGCCAAAGTTTTGGGCTTGAAGCTTTGACTCCAATTCCTAACGCACAATTTAAACATAGATCAACAACATATTTATTATTGTTATTTTAAATGGAATTTACTTCTTCCAAAGGACTTGGATTGATCATTCAACATTTTTTTTACTTCAGGCGATGGACCTAATGGGATCATAGTTGGAGCAATTGTTGCTGCTGCTTCTTTGTTGGTCGTTGTGCCTGCTATTGCATTTACTCTTTGGCGACAAAGAACTCCACAGCATCATTTCTTTGATGTACCTGGTTGGTCAACTAGAAGATTTCTTATTAGTATGTGCAGTATTTCTTGTTTCTATGCCACACTTGATTGATTACATTAACGTGTATATGTAGCTGAAGAAGATCCTGAAATTAACCTGGGGCAGCTAAAAAAATATTCTCTACGCGAGCTGCAAGTTGCCACTGATTATTTTAGCCCACAGAACATTTTAGGCAAAGGTGGATTTGGCAAGGTCTATAAAGGTCGTTTGGCTGATGGTTCTCTTGTGGCTGTAAAACGATTGAAAGAGGAGCGAGCTGAGGTTGGAGAGCTTCAATTTCAGGCTGAAGTGGAGATGATCAGCATGGCTGTTCACCGTAATCTACTCCGTCTTAATGGATTTTGCATGTCACCAACTGAACGATTGCTTGTCTATCCTTATATGGCTAATGGAAGTCTAGCATCATGCTTAAGAGGTAATCTTGACTCAGACTTGTTTTTCCTCCTGAAAGTGGATCAATTTTAAAATTTTACTTTACGATATGATTTTTCTTATTCAATAGGGTGTTACGTTGTAGTTTGAAAAAAAAAATGTAGAATCCCTTGGAACCAGCACCTCTTGTCCTTTATAATCTATCAGTTATCATCGTTACAAAGCTAAAACATCATACTCAAGAATGGTTCTTGAAACCCAAACAAGTGATTCTTGTTCTGCCTTCATTTCATATGATCAGCTTATCTTCTACTAACCTATGTTAAATATTCTAGAGCGTAAGCAATCCCAACCACCACTCCACTGGGCAATACGTAAACAAGTTGCTTTAGGGGCTGCACGAGGACTTGAATATTTACATAATCATTGTGATCCTAAAATTATTCACCGTGATGTGAAAGCTGCAAATATATTATTAGATGATGAATATGTGGCTGTTGTTGGAGATTTTGGGTTGGCTAAACTCATGAACTACAAGGACACTCATGTCACAACTGCTGTTCGTGGAACAATTGGGCATATACCCCCGGAGTACCTCTCGTCTGGAAAGTCTTCTGAAAAAACTGATGTTTTTGGTTATGGAGTAATGCTTCTTGAACTCGTAACTGGACAGAAAGCCTTTGATCTTGCTCGGTTAGCAAGAGATGACGATGTCATGTTGCTTGATTGGGTATGTTTCTATCTACTCTAAATTCTTGTGCCATTTTAGCAGTTCCCAGCATTAAATAATAATATTCACTAATGTCTCATATTAGCCAGAGGGCTTTAAATAAAGTTCATGAAAGCAAAATAGTTTGATTTTTGTCATCAGTTATTTGACTAGAATGACTATTCTGAGAAATAAATTATACCTTTTAGTTTCTTTTCTGTTTAGATTATACCTTCAAGATCCCTTCAATTATACTACACTATCTCTGAAGAGCACAAGGTTGCTCCCAGAATTAATTTTCATCGAATTCAAAAAGTGAAAATTTCAGTTTTATAGTATCAAAGTCTCTATGATTCTGAGTATATAAGAAGGAAAGTAACTTGTGATCCCGGGCATTAGTTCTCTGAGATATTACTGCTAAAATCAACAAATATGCATGGCATATCCTTAAATATGATATCCTGGCAATGTTTGGAAATAGTTGTATTTACTTTTTATTGACAGGCTTAGAGTGGGTAATTGAAGGAGTGGGATGATTCTCTGGCCACTGAATTCAACTTACATAATAAGACAACTAATTACACAATCAAATCCTTTTTTAGTATAAAATACCAACGTAATGAGAAAACTACAAAAAGAATACAAAAGATAGGCAATATAGCAATAGCCTTTCGAGAGGGATATCTCTCTATCGAAGTCTCCCATTGGAAACTTTCACCAAAATCATCTACACGTTCTATGGTCCATAACTCCCATTATTTATATCCAACAAACCAATAATTAATGACCCACAATACCTTTTATTAATATAATATACTAATCTTACCTATATACCTCTAACTAGGATTCTCACAAATACTTTTAGAATAACTGTGAATTTAGTTGTTATATGGCGGCCCTTACCCAGCTTTTTCTCATTCAATCAAAGAAATGGATGATGTGTAAAAGGCCTAATGGCGATATTGTATTGAAATAACAAAATTCTAAAATCTCCCAAGCTTTACAGTTTGCTGAGAGGCTCCCAAACTATCACTCCCAGAGTGTGTTTTGTCAATGAGATTGTAATATCTCTTATTCTTGAGGACTTGTTTTGCGATTTCTCCCACAAGCTTACTTTCGATTGATCCTCTTGTGATTCTCAGTATCTCTGCTAGAGTTTGAGTGTTTCTCAGTACATTTTTACCTGTTTTTTCTTGCTGATCCGTGGTATTTTGAACTTCCTAGTAATAAACAAACACTTGCATAATATAAGGTGGCTGACATATGAACTCAAAACTGAAGGTAAAAGGACTTCTAAATGATAAGAAACTGGCAACGTTGGTCGATCCCGATCTCGGAGGTAATTATGTAGAGGAAGAGCTGGAGCAGGTAATTCAAGTTGCTGTTCTTTGCACGCAAAGCTCCCCGGTGGAACGACCGAAAATGTCGGAGGTTTTGCAAATGCTAGAAGGCGATGGTTTAGCTGAGAGATGGGAGGACTGGCAGAAAGAAGAGAGCTCACGCCAAAACTTCAATAATACTGTTCATTCTTACCACCGGAGTAGATCTCCCCAGTTAATTGATTCCACTTCTCATCTTGCTCCTGATGAGTTGTCTTCTCCAAGATGATGATTGTCTTTTAAAATTGTTTGTACATTTTAGTATTATTTTTCTTGCCTTTTTGCTTTTGTAGTAGTGGTAGTACAGATCGAATCCACGTAAATTTTTATTTTTCTCAATTTGAATTCTTGATGCTCCAAGATAACCGGAGGGGGGTTTATTGAAGTTTGTAAGAAACTCAAATAGCTTGAAAAGTAAAATTTGCAATAGATTTAAATGTAAACGATGTGATAATAAAGGAGAATCTGGGTTGGTTCTTGTTGGACTTCCTTCTTGCTAGTAACTGTTTTGATCTTACTTGTATCTCATGCTTAGCCAAATTAATTAGAAAATGTTAATTAATTGACTGATAGTTTGAAATGAGTGTAGATGACATGCAGACTAATCAATCACTAAGGCTATCCTCAACAGGAATGCTAAGATAATCATACGAAATTGACTAGTTTGTCATAATAATAAATCCCAGCAGGAAATTCCTTTGAGTTTTACCATGTTTTTGTGGCTATACTGCTCTCTGTCAGCCAACACTGGATACTATCAACAACCATATCTAAGAAACCACCACCAATCCTGACAGCAACGATCCTACACAACTAACTATTAGTTTATAATATTTGATAGTCGTCTTATATGGTAATGAACCATTAGTAAAAATTCTTATAGTATTGAACAAACTAAACAAGATTTTATATTACCGAAGTGTTATGATAAAGAAAATTCTTTAAAAGATTCTTTTTTCCCAAGTAAATCCAACGTACCCCATAACTCTATGTTTCAAATTCTCTATTCAATTCAATGTTGGACTTTTCTAATAATTCAAGATTAAGCTTTATTTTCTACAATTAAGTGCAATCTGATAATGTTTGATATGATGCTCATGGACTTCCATTGATTAGATTGGTAAAGTTGTACATGATGTTGATGTATTGAATTTCTCTATGTTTGAAATACTTTTTTTTAAAAAGTTTTTTTTAGATAAATCCATGTGTTTGACACCATTTAAAATAGATTTTGAAAAAAATGAATTTATAAAATAAGTTAGTTTAGAACTAACACGTGAAATCAACCTTTAAAAAAATTGTTGTGAGTGTTTACTGATTATCTGTCTCTAATTTGTATGAGCAATAACTCTGGTCACTACCTGCTGCCCAACTTTGGTCACCACCTTTGGCAATCATCGTTGACAACTCTGACCACTGTGCCATCGATCTACCTTCGATCGCCTCTCTAGTAGCCAACCTCCAGCCACCATCATCAATAACCTCTTATTACTGCCACTTCTGACACCCTATCAACCAACCTCCTATCGATAAATTCTTTTATAATAATCTCGAAATAATAGAAACATCTGAAGTGTTTAAATGAAACTAGAATTTTAAAATCATTATTTTTTAGTCTCAAAAGATAATTGAGATTTAATTATATATTAGTGTGTCTTAATCACATAGGTGAGTCAAGTCAAATAATCTAGCAATAACTTTACGAATCTTTATTATATAAATAATTACTTTAAATTAACTCATCCAATTTTAAGTTGTTTACTAACCCTTTGATCTTTATTTTTAAAAAGTTGTGTTTGTTAACTCTAAATTTCATATGATGTTTTCATATTTCTTAAATAAAATAGTTGAACTTTTAGACCAAATTTTAAAGATAAAACAAATGTTTAAAATTTATTTGTTTTATTCAAACTTAGCTTGGGTTTAAAGCAAGAGTAGAAAGCAATAATAAAAGAAAGAAATACTCTGACGAGTTGTTTACAGGTAAACATTTCGTTTATTGCTTTTTAGTTTTTAATTAAACATATTTCTGTTCACTTTTTTCACCATATTTTTCATGTATCTTTCCTAAATACTAAAATTTCAAAAATTAAAATAAAATTAAAATTTCAAAAACTACTATTTAATCTTTTAAAAATTTGACATTGTTTTAAAAGAAAGGTGGTCACTTTTGTTAGGTTCAAAAGTGCCACAAAATTAATATGGTTTGAATGATTTAAAAATCATATTTAATTAAAAAAAAAATTAAACTCTCGATAATCCATTTTAGGGAATGAAGACTTGTTTTGTAGTGATTTTGGACTATTTTTAAAATTACTAAAAAATTAGTTATATCTGTAGATATTCCATTTGCTTCATATATTTGCTCCTTAGACCATGTTGAAGAGTGATTTTATAAATGGTTAAATCAATTTTAATTAAATGAAAAATCACATTTAAAGGCGTAAAACTAAACTACATATATATCATTCTTGAGTGAATCATGACGTATGTTTTTGTAGTGATTTTGAACAAAACGAAAACATTTAAAATACTCTATGGTTCATGTATAAATTTGCATTGCAGTCTCTCTCAAAAGTTCTTTTTAACTAACTACTCTCATCTATTGGCCGAATTTTGTAAGTTTGTGTGATATAACTAATGATAATATCAAAAGAGAGTATCAATCATATCAATAATCCACACTAATTAACCTATCTTTAAAATTGAGTATGTGTTCAAAATTGTCTTGAAAATCTTATAATTGGATATACCATTTTTAAATTTATATCCTGAGAATAGAAAAATATGTCTTTTCTTTCAACCTATACTACTTTTCTTTCCACTAACTATTAACATTATTGAAGCTAATTAAATATATAACAGTACGTTCTCTTTAATTATTATTTTACATATTCTAGAAACATAATAGTTGGAAGGGGTTTGATTTCTTTTAACTTGAAAACATAACTTCTGACTCATAGTTGTTCTTTATTTGTAACAAAAACTTGATTCACAAGGTTGCTTTAACAGTCTTACAATTGTTTGATAACATGTGTGTTTCATAGGCATTATATATATGAATACAACAACG
>JBBPDI010000001.1:2673598-2696811 GCA_037974545.1 Cucumis variabilis
TATAGTATCAATAAGACGATTTTATTTAACAAAATTTTGAATACAAACTACGAGTTTTAGGACATAAATTCCAACAATGATAAGATCATGGGCAAAGCCATCAAGAAAAATGATATGAAGACAAAATTATTTTCAACCAAACACGAAATTTGGACCCTCATTAATGGGCTCAGAAAACACAATATTCATGAATAATATTCTTAAATCATTACTATTTTTTTCCAATTATTACTTTCTATTCATCAATAATACAATTTTACTTTTAAAGATAATTGTTGTAATTATAATTAGATTGAAATAAGTGACATTATCAAAATCAAATTAGTATTGTGTTCAACCTTTATTGAGTTGAATTAAAAGTTTGTAATTTAGGGATGACCCTCGTTAATGGGCTCAAAAAACACGATATTCATGAATAATATTCTTAAATCTTTACTATTTTTTTCAATTGTTACTTTCTATTCATCAATAATACAATTTTACTTTTTTTAAAAGATAATTGTTGTAATTATAATTAGATTGAAATAAGTGACTTTATCAAAATCAAATTAGTTATTGTGTTCAACCTTTAATGGGTTGAATTGAAAGTTTATAATTTAGGGTTTTCAAATTTTGTAAAAGTTGTAGAAGTTGGACAACATGAGCTTAGCTCAAATGGCACCTATATGTACCTGTGGACAAGAGGTCCCATGTTTAAATCCTCACCCATGCACTGTTTATAAATTTGGATTTCAACGTTACAATTCTTAGTACAAGAATTATTGAGGAGAAAAGATGCTAATTAGCACAGAGCTAAGGTGGGTCACCCATTCACTGTTTATAAATTTGGATTTTAACGTTACAATTCTTAGTACAAGAATTATTGAGGAAGAAAGATGTTAATTAGCACGGAGCTAAGGTGGGTATGAGAAAAGAAAAAGGAGATCTAAAATAGAAAAAAAGTGATGGCCAATACCATCAAAAAAATAATTATTGGACTTTTTAGTTTCCTTGATGGACAAAAAACATCAATGTCCCTTTTCTTAATGACTAATACCATCAAGAAAGAGTTTTCCATCAATGAAAATGATTTTCTTGATGGACTTTTTAGTTTTCTCGATGGACAAAAAACATCAAAGTCTCCTTTTTTATGGCCAATACCATCAAGAAATAATTTTTCTGACATGTTTTGACCATCAAGAAAAGTTGGGCTTTCTTGATGTCTGCCTACTTAATGGGCAAAGACCATCAAGGTAGATATTATTTGACGTGTTTTGCACATCAAAGAAGGCCAAATTTGTAGTAGTGTCCATAGCTTTAATCCATTGTCTTGCATCACTACCATTTATAGCTTCCTCCAAGGCAATTGGTTCATGATCATTTGAAGCTAGAATAGCATTTAGAACAAAGTTCATATAGTTAGTTTCATCATACTTGGCAGGAGGAACGAGTACTCTTCTTTGTTTGTCTCTTACTAGGTAGTATTGACTTAAGCCAGGTTATTCTTCAACTGTTTTTGTTTGTTTCCCACTTTTGTTACCTACTAGTTCTTTATTAGTAGCAATAGTTCACTCAGTAGACGAGCATCATTTCTAGTATTCTCCACTTTGAACTGAGTAATATCAAATTCTTTGGCTTTAGGATTTTCATCAAGTTTACCTTTCCCTTGTATAAACACCTCATTTTCTTTGAAATGAACATCCCAACTGATTATAAACAGTAATGTCGAAGTTTAGGAGGGGGACATGAATGAATCAATATCACATCTAAATAAAAGGAATCATAGGAACGTGAACGTAATGTTAAGAAAGACAAACAAATTAAAAGTTACTACCTAAACCAATAAGGTGCACCTTTCTTTTCGATGGCTTGATAATAGAAACTCCAAAGTTAAGTGTGCTTAGCTTGGAGTAATTCTATGTTGGGTGATCACATGGAAATTTTTCTAGGATACATGTGAGTTAGGACTGAAAGGACTAGTCTTGGTTTGTGGGGAGAACATTCACTCTAATAAGATATTAGGACATGTAAGGATGATGTTGCCAGGTTGTGAGGGAATGTTAGGTTCCTTTTTGGTGGCTCGATTATAGGAACTCCAAAGTTAAGTATGCTTAGCTTGGAGCAATTCTATGTTGGTTGATCTCTTGGGAATTTTTTTAGGATACATGTGAGTGAGGACTAAAAGGACTAGTGTTGGTTTATGGGGAGAACTTTCACTCTAATAAGCCTTTAGGACATGTAAGGATGATATTGCCAGGTCGTAAGGGATGTAAGGGAATGCTAAGGATCCAAATTCTGAATCCTTGTCTGAACCCTGGGCCTGAGGAGTTACATAAACTTATTGTCAGTGAGGTGCCACATCTTGAAACCCTTGACCCCTTCTCTGAAGCAAACGAACGTGCATTTAATAACTTTTGCTTTTAGTTTTCCTTGATTTTAATCAACATATACTTTACACATCCAAACACTTTAAGATCATTTAGATTTAGAGGGTGTTTGGACCATTTCTCCTCAAGTGTTAAGAACTCTAAGGAGGTATGAGGGCTTTTGTTTAGTGTGTACATAACATAGGCAACAACTTCAGCCTAAAATTTTTCTTCTAGAATAGTATCAGAGAGTAGGCATCTTACTCTTTCCATGATTGTTCTATTGAGCCTTTTTGACACCTCATTTTGTTGAGGTGTGTATCTCACAGTCTTATATCTTGTGATACCATTTTCCCTACAAAAATCATTGAAAACCTCTCCACAAAACTCCAAACCATTGTCGGTTTTAAGATACTTAATCTCTTTATCAGATTATTTTTCTATCATTAATTTTCATTCTTAAACTTTTTCAAAAACTTGATCTTTAGTTCATAAAAAATAAATTCAGATTTTTCTAGAAAAACATCAATAAAAGATAAGATATACCTTGAGCCATATAGGATTGGAGTTGATCTTGGACCCCATAAATCCAAATGGATGTAGTCTAAGGATTCCTTTAGTTGTGTGATGTGCTTTGGTGAAACTTTGTTTCCTAGAAAGACAACTTATTATAGAACCTCAAGTCCCTTTTTGCTGATGTGAGACAGTCTTTTGTGCCAAAAGTCAGTCTCGGTTAGATTTAGAGTAGAAACAACATTAGCTTTCTTTAACATTTTAACCCCTTTGATTAGTAAAATCAAGACTACTCTAGAGTCTTTGAAAACATGAAAGACTCCATCTTTTTCCTTGTATTCAAACCCCAAAGAGTATAGCATTCCTAGGGAAAGAAGATTTATTTTAAGGTGAGGAAAATTTCTAACATTTATGAGAAGTTTCACAGGACTCCCATCTTTTAATTTCACAGTGGCTGATCCAACTCCAACAATGTTATAGGCCTCATTGTTCCCCATGAAAACTAACTCTCCATTGATTTCTTTATATGTGTTGAACCGAGCTTTAAAATGTGTTATATGGTAGGTGCAACCAGAGTCTAGAACCAATCATATTTACCAAAGGGGGTAACATGATTGGCTTGATCTTAAGTTGATGCCAACGCATTAGTATAGATAAAAGAGCTTTCTACTACATAGGCTTCAGGTTGCTTTCCTTTTGAATCTTTTTCTTTCTCTTGATTCTTTGTAATGACCTAACTCTTTATACGAAATTGAGGTCATTACTAAAATAAATAAATATTTTTTTATCAAAAATAAAAGAAGACACTAAATTTTCAATTAAAAACTTTAAATACTCATTTAAATCCTAAATAAAATATGTAGAGATAAAATAATAGATAAAATCCTAGTTCCGACCTTATTAATTTACTTTTAAAGAAAAATAATATAAAAGTACTTAGTTAGTTTGATAGATTTAATAAAATACTAAAAGTCAAACACTATAAACATAAAGTGGAATCAACATAAACTTTTTCCTATGGCAAACCATGATCACTTTTTGTCATTCGCCAGCTTTCCTCTACCTCTACTATACCTTTGCCTGAAAAATTAAACATAGAAAGAGTGAGTATAAAAATATACTAAGTAAGGGAACTATTACTAGTCCGCTACGTGTTTGTTAACTTTCAGTTAGGATCTTGTAAGGAAGTACCTCATAACTATTGTGCTCCCGAACACACACTATCTAGTGATTCCGAAGGCACACATTTGATCTTTGGTGATCTCAAAGGAATACCTAAGAGAAATTAGTCTTCGATGATCTAAAGGAACACCTAAGAGAAACTGGTCTTTAGCAACCTGAAGGAATGCCTAAGAGAATCAGGCTGTAAGTGACCTTGTCGGATCAGTCATAAAAGTTAACCATAAAGGCATAAATAGGTGGTGATCCTGAGAGACACCCATATGGGTACGATCATAACAGACAAAGTTAATAAAACACCACAGTTCATAGCATGTAACATATAATTAGCATTTATCATGGCATGAATATCAATCATATTGTCCTTATCATGTGATTAGTATACATACATCATAACATATCAGTCATCTCGCTCATAACATATCTTAGTCATACAAGTCAAAAAATATATGCAAGCTCTTAATTCTATTTTGAAAGTCTAGTAGTAGAATCTCTTACCTCGAGATTAGCTAAAACAATAATTTCTTGGTTAACAGCTAATCCCCAAGTTTACTTAGTCCTAAACAACAATGAAACCAATAACTACATTAAGAAAAGCAACAGTTGATTATTGACCTAGAAATCATCTGAAACCAATTCAACCTTGATTGTAAAAATTTCCACAGCTCAAATTCTTAAATTAAATCTAGTCAACTGAACCTTCAAGCCAAAAAATAATCCAACTTAAATTCAATATTAATTTATCTTAAACCAATAATCATCACTTAATGGGTATACCTAAACCCAATAAAAAAAACTTACCAAATGTGCTTCGAAAAGGACATAATATGGCAGAAAACTTGAGCGGCTCAGCTTGATGGGGCAAAGCTTCATGCGGCTTGAGACTAAAGAAAATGCACGGCTTGGGTCTAGGGGAATTAACTCGCGAACTAAAGGTAGAAGATGACTCAAATAGTGGAGGGAACTTCGTGAATGAGAGCCGGGGTCGGCTAGATGGCTTGCAAAGTAGACTAGTGTGACCGTAGCATTCGAAGGTTAAGGTTGAACAGAAGACAATGGCAGGTGTAAACAAAAAGAGATGCTCGGCTTCAACGACCACAAAGAGAGCGACAAACGATGACAACTCGATTTTGTCTGGGCGACGGAGAGCGGGGAAGAGGTTGTGAACAAAGACATTGCCAGAGTGTTGCACACAACAGAGATGGCCGGAGAAACTTGAGCGATGGCTAGGGTTTACCAAGATGAGAGGATTGGTTGAAGATGATGCACGAGGATCGAGAAAACCTTTTTAAATATATAATAAATAATAATATTAACAATTATTATTATTATTCTTTCCTTTTACCTAAATACCTCTTTTTCCTTTTCCTTTCCTAAATAACCTAAACAACTTATTTGGTTTCCTTAGTAATTGAGACTGTTAAGAGTTTTCGTGATTTAACTGTCTTTTTCGATATTTAAATTGAAATTTCAAAACTTTGTTTGAATTAAGGCCCGAACTTTTATAAATTCTTCTTATCGTTGTGAAAATTTTATTAAACTTATCCAGTATTATGTTTAAGTATAAATCTAGTATTTAAGTAACAATCTCAATTTAATTAGAGAACTTGGGTCGTTAAATTAGGGTCTTGCCCACGATCTTATCCTAAACCCAAAATTAAAAATTTTTTCGCCCATCAAGATATCATTTTTCTTTATGGACCTTGTTCATGATTTTTTTTTTTTTTTTGTCTTTGTCCATCCAGAAACCTTAGGCCCATCAAGAAAATTCTAAGCCCATCAAGAAATCCAAAATAACTATTTCAATTTTTTTCAATGATGACCATTGCAAATCAAGAAAATTCATTTTTTGATAGGTCTCGTCCATCAAGAAAATCTATCTAACATGATGGGCATTACCAATCAACCAATATATTACTCTCTGATGTTTATTGTCCATCTAGAAATAATTTTCTTGACGTTTGTGGACCATCAATAAAACTAAGAGAATTTTGTCCATCAAGAAAATAAAAAATTCATATTTTTTTATGTTTTTCATATTTCTTCAACAAAATAAGGAGACTTTTCTTGACATACATGATCGTCAAGATAAATATTTTATCAAGAAAAATATTTTTCTTGATGGTGCTTTGCCATGATCATTAAGAAATTAAAATTTGAATGCGTCAAGAAAGACCAAATTTATAGTAGTGGTATTATTCTTAGTAATTATATTATCTTACCCTTCCATAACTTCATTAATTATATATACACCTATATATGATTACCCATAATTTCATCAAATTAAATTACCAAATATCATTCAACTTAAATTAAATCTTTCACAATACCAAACATCCAAAAATTCAACAGTTAATTAAATAGTCTTCCACTAAATATTTAATTAATCCTAACTTTCACAAAAACAAATAACTTCCAATAAATAACGCCTAACAAATTAAACAAAATTAAGATAATTATCTCCAAAATTTATCTTAATTTTTGAGGTGTTACATTCATTTTCTAAAGGAAAAATAATCTTGGATTAGATGCCCCTTCTTCTTGCAATATTTACATTTCTTCTTCTATTTTGCTTTCTTTTCATCATTTGAGAGAGGTTTTTGTTTTTCCATTGATTAGATTGAGGTTTGCCTTGGAAAAAAAAACCATCTCCACTGTGATGCTCTTTTTGTGATGACTGAATTTCTAATTCTCTTGTTCTAAGGGTTGATATAATTGCATATGTTTTTACTAAGTCTTGCCATATTTAATTAAGTTCATTTTTTACCACCTTATAAGCTTCAAGCAGAAAATTTAGGAGGATATAGGCTTCATTTTCATCACTAATTTTGTCCTCAAGACTCTTAAATTATGAAACAATCTTCTTGAACTCATCTATGTTGTCTATCAAAGTTTTTGAAGGATTCATCTTGTATGTAAAGAATTTCTCCCTCAGGTACATTTTATTAGGAAGATCTTTAGTAACATACAGACTTTCAAATTTCTTCCAAATTTTGTATGTTGTATCTTCTTCTATTACTTGTCTTATATCATTTTCACTTAGATTTAAGATTAGTGTACCATAGGCATTTAACTCCATGTTTCTCTTTGTGTTGCTATGGCTGTTGGAAATTCTCAAGGATCTAAAAGGGATTTATAAGCCTTTTACTTACCTAGCAAAGCCTTGATTTTTTCCTTCCACAAAAAAAAAAAAATCTTCCTTTCCATCGAACTTCTCAATTTCTACTCTTGTCTCTACCATTCTTAAGTTTGCATTGTTCTTTGATCCTCGAAGATTCAAATTTGTGAAAATCAAGATTTGCTTTGATACTAATTTGTTGGGCTTTATTATTATTGCCGGCCTAAATATAAAGTGGAGGACAACTGGAGAGAACTTGGTAGAGAAGAAAACAAGTTTTTTGTTTTCTGATCGTACACGTGGAAGAATCACCTTCTTTTAACTTTGTTCTTCAATTTGCACAGAAGCAAGTACTGCCAATTTTCAAAACTTTGTTCCTGAACTGTCATGTATTTCAAAACAGCAGGTGTCAAGTATTGCCATTTTTCTAGTAGTGAAATTAAAGACATAAATTCGTTAATTTTGATAAAGCCATACATGTTTTCATGATGACCGTTGGATCAAGTTAATTATTTTGGTTTAAATAAATATGAATTAGTAGCATAAATGGCAAAAAAAGCCTTAAATAATAGCACATATAGCACAAGGATAAAATAATTGCATATATAGCACACAAATAGTAAAAGACTAAAATACCCACATCAAACCACCATTTTGGCCATTTCTAACTGAATTTCTCAAATTAAAAATTATCATCGATAGAATCTATAAACGATAATACCTATCACTAAATAGCATCTATCGTTGTTAATTGTTAACAATGATGACTTTCAATTTAAAAAATGATTATTTCGCACACTTCTTCACGATTTTTTCACATTGAAAGCTATCACTCATAGCTACAATCACTAAGTATCATTGATAGTTGTTATTGATTCTTATCCCTGATAGCTACACTATCCGTGATAACTTGATAACATTATGAGCACTCTTTTTTTTTTTTTTGGTTTTCTTAAATTGGAAACTATCATTGATAACAGTTGATAGTTGTTATACGTTGCTATCATTGATGGATGCTATCAATGGTAGCTTGTAATTTGAGAAATATGTTATCAGTTGACAATAGCTTTTATCAATAATAACTACAGAAGGGTTGAGTAACTTTCAATTTGAGAAATATGGTATCACTTACAATAGGTAGCTGCCATCTTTGATAACTGCTATAAGTAATAACTTTCCATTTGAGAAATGTGATATCAGTTTCTATCACTTATATCTTCTATCAGGAATGTTGCTGTCAATTGATATTCCTAATAGCTACAAGTAATTATTCTATATTCCTATCAACATAAAGTGATATCACTATGCACTAACATTATCTATCAATGATTGCATTGCAAAAACTTAGAGAATAAAATTGAAAATTAAAACAGGATGAACAAATTCAATATATTAACATTCATGTTTTTTCTAAAGACAAAAATGATTGAAGAACTAAATCCTTGAAGAGTACACTCTTGACATAATTTTTCTCCAGAACACGATAAATGTAGCATACTTCTCTTCCAGAACAATTACGTGGAGAGATTTACCTTTGAACACAACCAAAGAAATCTTTCTCACTATAAAATTTGAAACAATTACAAACTCAGCTGTATTTGCAGTGTTAGTAAGATAAGGCATCCAATCTTATTTTCGTACTACAAACTTTTTTGGTTATTACTTAAACATGATCTATCCTTGTATGCCAATGATAGAGTTTAATACAAACAAAACTCAGTAAAATAACACTCTTTATTTTATTAAATAAATAATTTTTATTTACAAATATTACCATTTAGGAGAACCCAAAAGCTTGAGATCAACATCAATCTCAACTTTAATTTAATCACTATTACTATATTTTATTTTTTTAAAAAGGAAGTTACTATAAATTTTGAAAAAATACTTACATGTTATATAGTTCATCTTATTATTATTAGAAGTATGATGACTAAAATTGGACATTAAAATGTATGTTTATCAAACTTCAAATGAACTCGAAACATAATCCATCAATAGTAATCAAAAAATGAAAGAAATAACTTTAGAGATTTATGGTTTTAAGTCACGTTTACGTCTGGTGAAACATAATCCATCAATAGTAATTTAAAAAGTGGACCGTGTGAATTTACATTTGTTTTGCTGTTTATGTGTGTTTCATGTTTATAAAGAATTATGGTACCAGTTTTCATTTCTGTAATCAAAAGGCATAATCATTATTGAAAAATAGAAGGTGCTCAACAATGTTGTATTTAAAAATTACGTAGGAGATCTCGTTGTTGGTTTTACAGTTACCGTTAGTGTGATTGTTACATCTTACTATAACGATGTATAAGAATTTTGAATGTGAGACTCGTGTTTGAAATAAAAGGGTCAGATGGAAAGAAGAGTTTGCTTAGAAGATTAGGTGTTTCTTAGAAGAATATTTTTTAGTAGGCATTTTGATGCTTGGCGTTGATTGAACATTTCGACTTGGGAAAGTAATCTGCGAACAAGATACAGTAGATGTTGCTACGTGTCCGAGATGACATGGAACAGTTAACCCCCTTAAAATGGGTTAGTTTTAAAACAAAATAGGAGTTGATACCAATTTTTTTACGGTATGATTGGACACTGAAATAAAGTAAATAATTTGAAATAAATCATAAAAAATTATGGTATGTGAAAACTAGTGTTGAGTTCAAGAGTCATTTGTATATGAGAAAAGTGTTAGCATCCCACAACACCTGTTCAAAAAACTGTGGTCAAATTTCAAATCTATGAACAAGACACAACAGGAATTTTGATGGACAAATGCAAAGATGAGACTAGGCATTGAAGAGCTACGAAAAATTTGAGAAATTTTATAATTATACATGGGACATGGGTAAGAATTGTTAAGCATGAATTGAAAAATTATTAGGCATAAACATGTAAAGTTCAAGCAGGACACTGTCATGCACACTCTGTACCCTGGGCTATACCCATTATATAGTTTTTTCTAAGTATATGAGAGCTTAGCATTGTATAACAATAAAATTAATTTGATTGATGTAATTTGGAGATTTAGATTTGTGTGTCGTTTATTTTTTTTTTTTTTGCTATTTTATCAATTTTCTTGAATATTTTAGTGTATTTGATGAAGGGTAAGAGGTTTATTATTATTGTCATACTTCGTTCTAGGTTTTTCCTTCTAACCTACAATGAGGCATGAAAACACTTTTGAAAACAAACATTTTCACTCTAAATTCAAACAAATAAGTATTATAAGATTCTATGAGAATTTGGCAAAATCTCTCCTAAAATATTGGTTGACCAAACTTGAAAGGAGGTAACATTTATTTAATAATTGATTTTCTTTTTGTTTTCCCTTTTCAAGAAAGTGTATTTTGTTATTTGTTTTTTGAGTAATGACCTTAGCTTAGTATATAGAGTTGGGTCATTTGGTATCGGAGCTTCAACTTTTAGATTATGTAGACTGACTTACGACGATGTGAGTCTTGGATTTTGTCTCTATGGCTATTACGGTCCTTCGTCACTTGTCAGGTATGTTTTTTTCTTATGATACATGATTATTAATATGCACATGACTTTGCTTGTATTAAACTAGAATTACATGAATTTTATGATTTAATGGTGAAATTTAGAAATAAAGGTCACCATGTAAAGGTGCTCAAAGGCATGGTCGAGTAGGCAAAAGAGTAAAACATAATCAGCTGATGGACTGTTTTTTTGACTGAAAATCTAAGAAATAAGTTATATTGATGGTTTAAAGAGGGAACTAAATACATGGTTAAGTTCAAGTATATCAAACACATTGGATTGTGTTTAGAATGGAGATATTGGAAAAGGAACAAAGAAAACCTTAGTGCATAGTTGTTTTGATGAGACTTCAAGAAACTATTTTGAGTTTACCATGAAGAATAAGTTATTGGTTAGAAGTACAAGTGTTGAAATAACAAACTTTTTTAGAATAACTAGCTAAGTTGATAACATCAAAGAAAGCCAATGGCCCGACATGAGTTTGAAGTAGTTG
Organism: Cucumis variabilis; assembly: GCA_037974545.1. NCBI lineage: Eukaryota > Viridiplantae > Streptophyta > Magnoliopsida > Cucurbitales > Cucurbitaceae > Cucumis > Cucumis variabilis. The sequence continues at coordinate 2,684,751 of JBBPDI010000001.1, forward strand.
ATAAAATTTTTTTTAAAGAAAGGTAATATTTTGGTAAGAAAATTGAACTGTTGTTCAACATGAGAGTTGCACTTGAGAAAATTTTATGGCACAATTAGAAGTTAAGAAGGCTACATAGAAACAAAAGTAGGACTTAATAACACGATACCTGAAATTGTTTGGGAGCTAGAACTTTCAAGGACGAAAGTTTCTTATCGAGGGAAGATTGCAACACCAAAAATTTATGTAATTTATTTGGGCATTAGAATAATTTTGAATTTGAAGTTAAGGAATTTATTTGGAAAATTTTTTTAAGGAATTTGTTTGGGAGATTGATTAATTGGAATTTGAAATTAAGGAATTTATTTCGTGTGATATGTTGGATTAATTAAGTATACATATACGGGTATGTATATTAAATTAAAGATTTTGAAGTTTGGTGGAGAATATTATTAATTATGACGAGAAAGTCCAGTAACTTCAAGTTATTCAAGGATTAGGACTTTCGAGGACAAAAGTTTCTTAAAGGAGGGAAGATTGAAATGCCCTGAAAATTTAGATAAATTTTGAAGATAACTATCTTAGTTTTGTTTAGTTAGATTTAGTTAGACGTTATTTGGATTTCATCTAATGGAAAGTATTCGATTTTATTGAAATTGAAATTTAATTAAACAATTTTGATGTTATTTAATTGAATTTAAGGACTAAAAATGTTAGAGATTTGATAATTATATATATTATAAAGAAAGAAAAGATAATTGTATTTGTGAAAATATAATTATTTAAGGAAGAGATATTGTCTTTTGAAAATATGTTGAAGATAAATTAATTGTTGGATAATTGTTCGGAGAAAGGATATATTTGCTGAGAAAGAAAAAAAATAAGAAAAATAATTATATTTTGGAAAATATAATTATCGGTAAAAAGATAACTATTTTATGGAAAGAGATAAAAGTTGATGGGAGAATTAATGAAGAAAGAGAAGATTTGACTTTTTGAAAAAGAATTTAAGAGGAAAAGAAAAATGAAACATATATTCGGAAAAGGAAAATAAATTTAGGAGGAGTTAATAATAGTTATATTATTATTAATTTAAATAATCCACCTCGATAAGCATGTACAATTTAACTATTCATGATCTTCTTCATTCCTTCAACCCTAGCCACCGCCCACCTATTTTCTGTCGTCTGTCGTTCCTCTTAGGCGAAGTTGCTAGCAGCCACATCCATTCCATCCCGTCAACCAACCTAAGTTGACGCATTTCTCTCCACTCCAAGCTTCTCTTCAATGCCACTAACTTCACGAGTGACCCCGTTCGACGAAGCCCCACCGTCCTTTATTCACGAGCTGTCTTCCACCATTTGGTGCACTACGTTTCCCTCTATCAGAACTGTGCGCGTTCTTCATTCATGAGCCGAGCTCCCTAGATCTGAGTCGACCTTCCATTCATCGAAGCCATCCAATCCAACCTCCTCTCCTAACGAAGACATTCGATTTAAGATGAGCAACTGCCCCTTTTAAGTCACTTTAATACTTTTTTTTTTTTTTTGTAAGTTTTTGGTTAGGCTTGGTACACCCAATAAATATCCTTTGGATATTAAATAATTTAAATTTTGGATTTAAGTTGGGTTATTTTTCTTGAAGGGTTGGCTAGTTTTAATTGAATGATTTGTGCTGTAGAATTTTTCCCAATAAGGTTCAATTGGTTTCAACCTCATGGATAAGTTGATTAATTGGAGAATTTTTAAGACCGTAGCCAAATGTTAATATTTATTAATTAAACTATTTGAATTCTCCTATACTATCTAGGATTTGTCTATTGGAAAGCTTTGACTATTATAGATAGAGATTAAACTTTTAACTAATCTCGAGGTAAGAGATTCTACTATTGGACCTTCAAACATGAATGTAAGAGCTTGCTTGTATTTACGGTTATGCATTGATGGTAGCTAAATGCTTAATATGACGTTGATAATGATAACTAATATTATGTTGATGATAATGACTGTTATGTTTATGATGTTTGTGATACATGATATATTAATCATGTGATTAAGGATGTTATGATTAATATTCATGTTATGTTTATGGTGATGCTTCATGTTATGAATGAGTGCTTTATTGTTAACTTTGTCTATTAGGATTGTACTCATAGGTGTCCCTCAAGATCATCACCTTTTCACAAATTTATGACTATGTGCATCGACCACAAGTCTGTCATGTTATGTTTATGACTAATCCAACGGGATTACTACAGCCTAATATCATAGGTGTTCCTTCAGGTCACCTATAGATGAGAGTGATCCTTTAGAATCACTAGATTGCATGTGTTCTATCGGACATACGATAGTTACAACCCGATATTATAGGTATTTCTTTATGTTCACCAACAGATGAGAGTGTTCCTTTGTGATCACTAGATTGCGTGTATTCCATCGGGCAAATGATTGTTTTGGGGACCTCCTCACTAAATCTTAATGAAAATTGAACAAACACCTAGCGAGATTAGTAGTGAGTCCCTTACTGAGTATATTTTATATATTGTAATGCCCCAAAAATTGAGGTAGTTATTCTTAATCTAACTACCTTGTGTTACTAGGATTTTAAATTTTAGGTGTTATGTTAGAGTTTAGTGAAAAAAAAAAGGAAGATTTTATTATAAAGGAAAAGAAAAGGAAAAGGAAAATGAAATAATAATTTTAGTAATAAGATAATATTTATATTTTGATGTTATTATTATTATTATTATTAAAAACTTTTATTCCCGTGCCCCTCTATCTTCTCCCCCATTCTTCATCTCTTATTCTCCTTGTGAACCAGTCGTTCACCATCCCTTCCTCTGCTTCTTCTTTGTTTCAGTCCTCCACTGCCCTTGGGAGTTCTCTGTCTTAGTCTCATTTCGTCGTCTCTGCCTATTAGTTGAGCATTGTCATCACGCCCCTTAGCCAAACGTCTTTATTTCATGCATTGTTAAGCGAGATCTGACTGACCCGGATCTGTTTCCATCCATGAAGCTCTGCTGCTACCACATTCTTCGTCCACGAAGTGCCAGCCATCGTTCTCTGTTGCATTCCCATCCAACGAAGCTCAGATTTGAGTCGCTTGGTCTCCGTCCAACTCAATTTTAAGTCTTGAGCACCGTTCTTCTTGTCCAATTGTTCCACACTCAACTCTATTTTACTTACCGTTGTTTGGTTCATTTTTTGCCTGTCGCTTTTGCATTGCCATGTATTGGGTTTTTGTTTAGTAAGAATGAAATTGTGGGTTTTGCTGTTTTCATGGATATTGTTAAATGCTATTGTTGGATTGATCATTTGGAGCAATGCTTGATTCCTAAAGGCACTATAGTTTGAGGATAGAAATCGAATCCTTGAATTTTCAATAGGTTTGCTTTGTGTTTGATTCTCCATTGACTTGGGTAAGTTGTGGAATTCATATTTAGGTGAATTAAATGGATGTCACTGTTTGAGAAAGTGTTGAGTTTCTTATCTTTATGTTTAGGTTAGTTTGTTGGATTTTTAATTTAATGAAGGAGCTTAGGTAACATTAAAATTACTAATTTCTGTACTGAACCATATATCAAAGTTGCAATGTATTGATTGAAAAATGGAATGTTATATATAGATAGAATGTATTGACCGTTTACATTGTTAACTGAATTAACAGGGTTTGACTGCTATGTATTAGAATGTGTTGATGGTTTATTGTTGACTGAATTAAGGAGGTTGGTTGTTGTGCGTAAGTTTGATTATTTTGATGACTCGTTATGTCGATGATTGATTATGTACTAGTATGGTTATTTCGATTGTTTGTGTGTTGAATTGAAATCCTAACGATAGTTTTGATTGTATTTTGAGTTGACTATTTGAATTGCTAGAATGGATTGTGGGAAAACTGTTAGCTTTATCTATGGGGTAGTGTACCTTATAAGTGTCCTCCGGGATCACCACTTGTTGTACATCCTCAAAAGCACTAGATTGATATGTGCATCCTTTGGGAGCATTAGACTGATATGTACATCCTTCGAGGGCACTAGACTGATTTGTGCATCCTTTGGGGTCAGTAGACTGAATATAACATCCTATGGGATCATGAGACTTTTATGATCTCAATAGGAAGTTACAATATTTTCACCCCTAATGGGACCAGTAGTGGGTCTCTTACTGGGTATATTTTATATTCACCCTTTCATGTTTAACTTTTTCCAGCAATGGTAATACGAGAGGTAGACCTACGAGGAAAAAGGACACGTGATCGCCATATGAGAACTTTCTTTCAAAATTTTCTTTCGCTTATGTCTTTACTGTTTTAAAATTTTTATGATTAAAATGAGTTTTGTGTTTATAACAACTATTTATTTGTTAGTGACTTAATAAACGGTACTTTTTTACTTTTATTTTGTTTGAAATAGGGTCCAAGTTGAAATTTTATTTGACGATTGTTCTTTAAATAGTTTGCAAAATCTTTTATGTTTATAATGATTTATTTTGGGTGAATTAGTAGAGAGTCTTTAAGCCGAAGTAATGATCACAACTTGTTTGAAAAGTTCGGTTGTTACACATACTCACTCTTTTCTATGTTTAATATTTTACGTAAAGGGTAGAGGATCTAGAAAGCTGGCGAGCGATAGGAAGGGTCCGTGACATGCCATATGGAGACTTAGTTTTGCTTCTGTGTCTATGTATCAATTCTTCAATATTTTGGTTTTAGAAATTTTTAATTAAATTTGTATCCTATTTGTTTAAGTTTATTTTATTATAAAAAATTTTTAGTACCTACAGGTCATGTTTTTAAATTACTTTTATTGGTTTTTTTGATTTTATGCCTTTCGAACATTTATTTGATAGTTAATTATTTTGTGTTCCTCTTTCAAGAAAATGTATTTTGTTATTGGTCTTTTGAGTAATGACCTCAGCTTAGTATAAAGAGTTGGGTCGTTACATGAAGTAACATCAAGTAAATGGATGTCCAAAGTTATAACTACGAAGTTACATTAAGAAGTTACATTTGTGCTATAGTATTGTGCATAACAAAAAATTCATAAAAGTCCTGGAATCATGAAATGATCTTTTCTAACAAAATTATAAGATACGAACCAAAATCTCTTTTCATATTAATCTAAAGTCAACATGAAAATGTCGTAGTTTTTCAAATCTGAAATATGTAAGCACAATAGAATAGATAAGTAAAATATGTAAGCAAAAAACGAAACTTAGTCACTTTAAAGCATAATGACCCTACACAATATGATTCAATTGAAACATTCTAACCACAATGGGAGAGGGACATGTCTAAATCAAAAGCAACAAACTCCATAAGGATTCAACTCAAAAAACAAAACTAGCCACTTCAAACAAACACTAAAAACTACCAAGTTGCAGGATAGTTATAGCATTTCAACACACATAAACCAATCAAACCTAATAACTACAACAAACTAGAGTTGTAAGAAGAATTTTAAATAATTATTACATGTTGACTATCGTTAACTTGTTCTGAACTTCTTTCAATGTTAGAAGGAAAAAAAAAGTTAAACCTTGCAATTATCCTAGAAGGGTGTTAACTGGATAGCAAAAAAAAAAAAAAAATTAAACAATGGGACTTAAAATCACCCACATAATCAATAGAATAGTATTATGTAATCCCACATGACAACATGCTCTTTTGAAGTTTCATTCAATCAATGAAATACTTATTGACAGTTTCATTTTTAAAAAAATAATAATAAAACTATGAAAAAAATACAGAGCCAAAATATTGTACACAAATGTGCACACAGCTTCGGAAAAATGAATCCAAGAATATGGTTCACAAGAGTAGAGGAGGAAACAACAAGCTTCCTAAATAGTTAGACTAAAGTCCAACCTTTTAGATGCTTATAACTTATGTTTTGAATGGATCTTCCTTCCAAGTAGTGTTTAGGTTGTGTATCCAAATGAAATTTAGTAATAGTTGAACTCTTGCATTAGGCAACACAACATATGTAACAAAAGTTACTTATCCACCCAAGCAACTAAAGCTTATCAACGTAGATGGTACATAGGGAAATGAAAGTATAACACACTACAAGAAAAATGGTCTACGATGACAATTATTTTTGTTGTAAATAAAATTCATGACAATTATTTACAATCATAGAATCGCCTGTTATGGAAAGACCATTGATGACAATTTTAAAAAACTGTCACAATAAGTGTTTTTATGACAAAAAATAAAATGCATTATTTAATATTTTATGACAACAAATAATTGTCGTTATTTATTTTGTTATGACAACAAATAACTGTCATCCTTTGCATATTGACGATAATCGTAAAATGTCACGAATTCATATAATATGACATTTTTCCCTGTCAAGGATATGTCAATCGTGAGACAAGTTTTATAAAATCAAATGTCATTGTTTCGATATTGACGACAGTTATTAAAAAATGTCACAATTTTGTATAATTTGATATTTTTTCTGTCATATATTCCTCTATTACTAAATTTTTTTACAATAAAATACATTAATAACATTTTTCGTTCTTGCATCCTTGCCATCATACTAACTTTTTCAATCACAAATTAAAGTTGTTCTAATACATCATACTTATATGAAAAAAAACAGTCAACACTTTAATATATATAGGTTATCATGCATGCACTTTGTAATATTCGTGCAATAGGTTTGACTAATAATAATTTTTTGGTAATTTTGTGTTAGGTAGCCTAGCAACAAGGACGAATCTATATGTTCTCAGATGCTATTGATACAATAGTCTAAAATTGAGGTAAAGAGACCAAGCGTGGAGAACGATTCGGGATACTTGGCAAAAGAAAGGGTTGTGACTAATGTGTGATGCGAGATGATGCTTTATGCGAAATGTTTTGCAAAATGATATGTTATTAATAAACTAATTTGTATTAAAATGTATGAATTGGCGAAATGATTTATGTAAAGGTATTGCAAAAAGGATTTCATAAAACCTCACTAAATCTTTTAGACTTACATTTTACAATTTTATCTTCCAAAATTTGGCATTTATGCCAAGTAAAGAAGAAGGTTGAAGGGCTTGCGAAGAGTTGAGAAAACCACCACACGTTAAAGAATTTTAATAAATGTTATTTATTTTGGTTAAATGTTGTACTAAAAGCCTGTTATTAATGAAGTGTACGTTTTGGTTATGTTATTTATTGTACTTAGCGTTTAAAGTTGACTCCCATTGCGTTCTGAGTTTCGATTGATAGTTTAAAAGGAGGTGAGAATAAGCTAGGCGATAAGACCAATTGTTAAAGCTAAATTGCGTCCTATCCATACTACTTCCTGCGTTCTAGTTGTCTTGTAGATCGGGGTATGAACATATGGATTCACTGCTCCAATAGATTCTTCCAAACCTAGTAAGAAAACAAAATCTCATTTTAGAGTATGACTAAAGAACATTTTCAAAGCAAATCAATTCATAAGTAAGCAAAAACATAAAGTTCGTACATCTAAATCAATTCACCTAGTCATCCCACAAAACTTCCTACCAAACAATCCACGAGTGATACTGAGCTTTCACATATCATAATGGATCTAAAATACTTCCTATAAACAATGAAGAAGTGAATGAACCAAATAATGTAACAATTCAATACATACAAACAATATATAGAAAGTAAACATAAAGCACCTATCATTCACTTGCCATAATGGATCTAAAATACTTCAATCGAGTTTCAAACAATTTACAAGTAAATCAATACAGAAAGTATGTACACCTAAAACTATCATAAAGCACTCAATTCAAGTCCTTAATTCCTCCCAGCCCTTAATCCCCCCCCCCTCCCGTTTTAATTCCAGACCTTATTCCCCTCCAACTCTTAATTCCCCCTCCCTCCAGCCCTTAAATTCTCTTAGCCCTCAATTCAACTCTTTCATGTAAAATGTCTGATAAACAAACATACAAAGAACATTAGAAGGATTGAGCTTGCCTAATAGTTGAACAACAATGTAAAAAGTAAACTGAAACTTCATAGAGGCATTTCTACAAACAGATTGCATACAAGATATGAATTAACAAAAAAAGTAAATTCAGCACCAAAGAAAAGTCTAAAGCATGCAAAATAAATCTAACATACTTAAGATTATTACCAACTAGTACTCCTAAGTAGATATTTTTAGAAACATGTCACAGTCCACGCAATCGATACTTGAATAAGTCAATATAATAAATGTAATTATCTTTTTGTAAGAAAGGACTAATAAAGCAGATATCATAATAAATTATATTTAAACATGGAGGCAATAATTAAAGCAAAAATAGTAATCCAACAGGCATTGGTAAAGAACAAAAATCAAGTAAAATACTAGTCGAATTTGTAATTACTTCCAACAGGTGAATAAAAGATGATTCGCCACATAGAAGCTCACCAAACTTTCAAGAAAAGAATTACAAGTACCTTGTTACAACGTGCCAAATTGAACGAGTAGTAATAGCGAACTTTAGAATACCTTTTTAGTTTTCAAAATTTGGCTTGGTTTTTTACTAGAAGAAATTTGTCCTTTAATGTCAGTTTTAAAATGACATTAATGGTCTTTAGTATCGGTTGGCAACCGACATCTATGTAGTATTATTAAAGGCCTTTAATATTGTTTCTACTTTGATGTCGGTTTGAAAAGGACATTAAAGGCCTCATTAATGTCTGTTTAAAAGCGACGTTAAAGTCCTTTAATGTCATTTTTCAACTGACATCTTTGATAGTGTTATTGAAGCCCTTTGATGTCGAGTAGCCTTTGATGTCGGTTTAAAATCAATATTAAAGAGGTCAACAATGTCAGTTTTTTGGTCCATTTTTACAAATTTACTTTATTAAATTATTGTATTATTGTCCATTTTTCTATGATGCCAAATAGTTAAATACATACATTATGTGCCCATGTAGATAAATATTTTTTCTTATGCCAACAAATAAATAAAATAAATATTTTTTTAGATACTACAGTCGTGCATGGAACACCATCCTAATACAAAACTTCAATAATATATTTGAAACACCTTCATAGTCTTTAACCTTCAACGATCGCTTAGCTTTCTATCGAATCGCCTGACTATCTACACAATCAATTAGCTTTCAACCCTCGCTTAGCTTTCTACAACAAAAAAGAATGTGATTGTTAAGCTAATAAAAAAACAAAGAGAGCAATTTCAAGAGTCTAACCATCAAAAATGAAAGCACTGTCTTGTAAGAGAAGAAGCCCACTATAAGAAATGAAAGGATTTTAACATTTCCATTGTTTTATGCAAAGCAAAAATTTCATTGATACAATAAAATTACCAAATGGAAGACCTATCCAAAGGATTACAAATAAATATTTTTAATGGGCTAAAGATGATTTAAGTCGCTATTAAAAAAGGGTGAAACTAATTTACACCAGGTAAGAGTCTTATGATTAAACAATGTGCATTACCTTGAGTTCTGAGGTTGTGGTCTTCATAGTTAGAACAACCCTCTCAAAACATATGTAAACTTCATATCAACAATAATTTTCCTTTGGGCTCTACGAAATGGTAAATGCAATAGAAAAGGAATATTAAGAGTAATTGCAAGAAAAATGAAGGAAATAAAAATAATGATCATAATCCCAAGGAACGAGGCAAAATACTGTAAGATACATCTTGTTCGAAAAACGTCCAAGGCTATAAGCCTACAGTATAATTTGGAAAATCTATGGCTATCTGGTGAAATAAAGTTGCATAAAAAGCTATCTGAATGGCAGTATTCTGCTTGTCTCTAATCATCATCCAAAAATTTATCCCGACTCTTGTTAATGTTTCAATTGTATTAGGGATGCCATCCTGAAAGGTAAGATATGAAAAACAAAGAGAGATAAAATGTATCGCTATCAGTTCCTGATCTCAACAATGATATTTTATATCATCAGAGTTTTTTTGCATCTTTCAAGACCATTTCTCCTATAACAGGTATTGAAATTGGATAATGCAACTACAAACATTTACATGTAGCCTATCTTCTACAACAGTAACTCCAAGGACTTTAAAATGTTGCTCTAATCTTTAACAAACTTGAACTAACCTCCACTGCAAAACAGGAAACAGACATGCCATGTAAAATTAGATACAAAAAAAATTGCATTCATAAAAAGCATAAGACAAAGTGTACCAATTACCTCCCTGTCAACCAGTGTGCTATTAGCCTCATTAAACATCAAAGCCCATTCTCGATACTCATCTTCCTCTAGTTCATGCCAAGCCAAACATAATGTGTAGAGACCCAGTTGTGCATATTGATCCACGACTTCAATAAATGTTCTTGTTTACTGGCCGACAATAAGATTAAAGTAATGATCACATAAACATAACTTGTAATGCAAAGTATAAAATTCTCCAAGAGTAATTGTAAATTGTTGAGCATACTAAAAATTGATTTACATCTCCAAACTCATCATCACAATCCTTGCGTTAAATAAAGTGAGAAGTGATAGTGAGAATCTTCAAAACGTAACTCATCACCACAATTCTTACTGGTGCAAATAAAAAGTTAACAATTTATTATTGGAAATAATTATAACCTTTGAGCTTATGTTGAGCATTTTTTTCAAAATTCTAGTTTTTTCACAACTTGTATTTCTAGTACAAAATAAGTAATAACAATTTGTTTTATCAAAATGAGGATTGTATTATATGATAAATAATAGAAATTATTGAAAGAAAAAGCCTACATAAATGGTTGTTGAGATGGTAAAGACTAAGGTCAATGATTCCCATAACTCTCATCAAGCTCTTAGGTCTAGCCTCTGCAAAAATTATAGAAAAAAGAAGTTAAACTTATAATAAAATAGAAAGAAAAATAATAATTAACTAGGGAAAAAATTAATTATATGCTTCACTGAGGTGAATGACAGCCTAAAAAAAAAACTAAGATGACAGAGTTTAACATAAGAAAGTTTGTCCAAAAGTTTGGGGCAAAAATAATCAAAGAAGAAGAATAGATAGACCCCTTTTTCATTAGTCCACTCAAGATAATCCTTCATTTCATATACAGGACCACCAAAGTTGCTGCCACAACAAAGGCAATATTCAATGTACTCAATTAATAAGGACAATTTAATCAACCAATTTTTGTTTTGAACCTTAGTAAACCTTCTTTTTGTAACAACCCATCATTATAATTTATGGTACATGAAATGACTTTCGGTGTCAACACCATCAAAGCCCTTGAACAAGTAGTGGAAAGAATGCCAGTAGCCAAAGATGTATATATAAACTGGAGGTTAGAAATTCAAATGAGTATAAATAAATCAATAAGCCTATTTTAACATATTGTGAAACCAATAATTTGTGGCAGTATAAGAACTATGCTTTCAAGAATTGAGTTGTTTATCACACAACTAAGAATTGAGATCGACTATAATCTTGCCGTGATAGAATGGATGGAATTTTTCTTAAGAAATAACCTTTCAGAATAGGAATTAACGAATGAATTCATTATATAGTTTATTGGAAAGTTTTGTGCCCAACTGTATCCCTAACCAAAGATTGCAGAATCTAAGGAGCATAATAAAATATTCCAGCAGGTCTATATTTAAACAACTTAAAGCAATTCACCACTTATATGTCTGCATAATGCGTGGTGTAGGGGCATCAAGAAGTATACTTCATCCGAAAAGTCAAATTATTCCTATACACTTTGGCTTTGGTAGAACTCATTACTCTCGTTCAAAAGACAAATCCAACGACCTTCTACATTTCTCTTACCTAATGCATATTTTGCAATGATGCTTAGAGCATTAGTTGCATCTCTTTTGAGGTTCATTGCATCTTTGTTGGATGGCTTTATTGCTAATTCGTTACTTCGAAAAAAACAAACAAAAAGCTTACCAGTTGCCATCAATACCTTCGTATTTCCAAGTGTCACTACAAGAGATTGGTGTTTTTCTGATGTGTTACAACATCGGGAAAGATTAAGAAGAACATCAAGACAAGCTCTCTCTATCGGGATTTATGTCCTAAAACTCGTAAATTGTAAATATAATGCATTGATCGTTATTAATAAAGTGTTATTATTGTAATAATTGTTATTGATTATAATATTAGTT
>JBBPDI010000001.1:2774678-2788085 GCA_037974545.1 Cucumis variabilis
TATTTATATATTATGCTTTTATATTTATGACATAGTTGATGTTCTTTTTGGGTTAGAATATTTCAATTTTCTTTGGGATATCGGAATTTAAGCCTACGTCTCTTTTTAAAAATTAACCAAAAACATACCTTTTTTTTATATATATTTATTAATGGCAAAAAGTATCAAAAATATTAGACTTATCTTTTGGTTCGTCATTCAAAATTTATTTTGAAAAACAAAAACAAAATTTTCTTTTTCATCTTATTAGAAAACACATCTAATTTTAATTTAAAATTTGAAATTCGAATTTAGAATTCAAAATTTGTGTTTGGTTATGAATTTGAAAATACAATATTGTATCTTATGTTCACCATTTTTAAAACGACAATCTATTGTTTTAAAAAATGAACTATTTAGTGTGTTAGTTTTTAAATTTGTTTTTGAAATAAGTATACTAAACATGTTTTAGTTGGCTTAAGAAAAAAACGTAAAACTCAAAATGAATCACAAACCAACAAACGGAGGTCTAACCTATTGAAATTACTTGTTTTATTTTCAAGTTTATTAAATATTAAATTGAAAATTTAAGAAGATGACATTTAAATTAAAAATTAATCAATTAACTAATTTTAAAAGATCTTGAATTTCTCAAGACATGTTAGACACAATAAAAATTACCAATAAGTATTATACCTCTTTTAAAGTTTAAAAATTAAATAGACACAAAATTAAAAGAAGTATTGTTTTTATTTTATTTATTTTAATGATAATGAAAGGAGATATATGTGATACAAGTGCACTTAATTGAGTAATAATTCATATATGACTTTTTTTCTTCGACTTTATTTGATCTTCAATTCTATGCTTATAATACTAAAGTAGGTATATATATATATGAATATGAAAATTGAAGATATGGACATTTGAAGCAGAACAGAATGAGTTTGAATGCAAATTTTCATAATTGACATTGTTGGTTTTGTTTGAATATTTTGTTTGGTTGGTGAAAGTCATAGGTGTAGTAAATGTATTAAACTTTATCCTTTGTTAATGCCCCAATAACAAAATATTTGGAGTTTCCTTTTAGTAAAACCAATAGCAAATAATTTGGTTTCGTACTCACGATCAAAAGACGATCCAATAGTGATAATTTTGAAAGCGATATGATTTTAAATTTTGAATTTTTAAATATAAAATTATATTAAATAAAGTTAAATATATTTAGAAATACAGTATATCACACTATAAGTAAATTTCAATTTATTTTTAAAAGTGTAATATCTTATGTAATTAACTATAAATGATATAATATTAAAAAATTATAATTACATATATTTTGTTAACATAAATCATATTTTAAAATAAATTAATAAAATAGTATACTATAAACTAAATGTCAGTGGGATAGTTGTATGATTTATAAATGCATATATTGAATATAAATTTTAAACTATAAGACCAATTGATTTATAAACCCTAACAAATATATACAAGACCAATTGAATATAAATTTTAAACTATAAGAATCAATTAAAAATTTTTTCAAAGGTATATGCATCGAGAACATATATAAAAACTATATGATTTTAACATGTCTAATTTTATATAAAATAGTGTTACTCAACATAAAATAATGACTAAGTTACTGTTTTTTTTTAATTTTATTTTGCATAAAATGAGTCCCTAATTTTTAGAATTGTTTAATAAACATATGTACCGTAGATCTTTAACGTACAAAAGAATAGGTTATTTAATATATTAGATTTAAAATGGATTTTTATGTGTAATAGGACCACTGGCTTTCAATTTTGTTCAATCTATCTTTTTAAAATGTCAAATCAATCAATAACCGAATTAACACAAAATTGAAATTTAAACGATATATTAAACACACAATAAAAAAGTTTAAGGTTGTATTAGATATTTTTTAAAGTTTGAAGTTATTGAACTCAAAATTGAAATTTCATACGTTCATTAGACAAATCTCAGAACTTAGAAACCAAATATTTCACAACCAAATTTTAAGATTACTATTTTATTTGACATCTTATAAGTGTTAATATCAATAGCTTTTAGACACAAAATTATAAGTTTAGAATTTATTTGTAAAATTTAAAGCTTACTAATTTATTATTGATTTGAAATAAATTGAAAATAAGTTTGTGTAACTAATTTTAGTACTTTCATTTTTCAAATACATCTATGGGTTTAGTGTAGAGTCCAGTCATGAGAAGAGTTCTCTTGGTTAAGTATTTATTCAATGGGAAAGTAATAATGTAGGTAAACATGATAAACTCATACAATCATTTAAAATTACTCTTGCTATCACTATTTAATATTCTTTAAGAATAAGTAGAATTCAAGTTAGATGATTCAATTTTTTAAATCAAATGTTCTATTTTTGACAATAAAATTGAAGTGAAGATCGAATAAATACCATTACGAGCTATGTCTATTTTGAAAATTTTAAGAATTAAATTAATTAATTAATCTTCCTCTCTAACATGACCAATTCTTCTAAATTATTAAAAAAAAAAAAAAAGAAGCATTAGCCTTCTCAAATGGGCTTCCTTGCATACTTCAAAGTGGCTTGTGGTATGCAATGGGCTTTAATAGGTTCAACGAATATACTCTTGAAAAGTTGAAACATTACTTAAAGTACTTGCATGAACATTTAAGAAATAGTAATTAGTTACATATCCACGAATTAGAAAAATTATAAATATAGAAAAATCTATTAATGATAGACTTTTGGTTGTTGATAAATTCTTATGGTTTGTCATTGATAGATCAATATTTATAACATGGTTTATTAGTGAGACTCTATCATTGATGATAGACTTTGACAGATTTTACTATATTTACAATTTTTAAAAAACGTTGCTTTATACTTACCTATTTTAAATATAATTGTTATATTTGCAACTATTTCATAATACTTTTGAATCATTTAAATACGAGATTTTCTCTGGAAAGTTAACCTTACGATGATTTTATTTCTTAATAAAAAGTTTATAAATGTTTATCATTTAACTATATTTAGAATTAAACCAAAATGTTTTTAAATTAGGGGCCCTTGTAAAAATAGTAAAAAAAAAATCATGATAATAAGACTCACGTCACTATATTTTTTAAACTGCAAAAGAAACAAATTTAAAAGTCGGTAACACTCGTCTGATAGCCCTACAATTACTGTCTGATAGTCGTCTGATATCACTAATTTTGTTATATTTGCAATATGCAAAAAATATGTGTTATGAACTATTTTTTTTCTCTAAATATTTTTGTCA
Organism: Cucumis variabilis; assembly: GCA_037974545.1. Classification (NCBI taxonomy): domain Eukaryota; kingdom Viridiplantae; phylum Streptophyta; class Magnoliopsida; order Cucurbitales; family Cucurbitaceae; genus Cucumis; species Cucumis variabilis. The sequence continues at coordinate 2,777,951 of JBBPDI010000001.1, forward strand.
TTTGATGTAATTTCCTTTTAAATAATGTTAAATACGACATTTTCACATTTTTCTATTGATACATTTTATTTAGTTTTGGATCATGATATGCATCGACCTTTTTTCGTATGTATTATTTTTTTTTTTGACAATATTTTCACATGTGATTAGTTTTTATAGAATGTTTCTCAAATGTAACTCGTTTTTATAGTATATTCCCCCAAAATATAATGTGGTGTATTCACTACGACCTTTTTTAATTACATATAATTTACCTTCTTATAACTTTTTTCAATATATATTGTGATATTCACAATCTTCTTTTTGAATCACAAACAAAACTACATTATTTTCCTTTGACAGTGTATCTTTATTTTGTCAACGTTAAATTATTTTCTATGTAGGATATATATTTTTTTTATTTTAAAAACCGTAAGATTAAATGTGCAAGGGTGTACACATGACATTTTGATTCAATTTTTTATGAAATATTGTGACCCATTAAGGTTATTCGTGAATATTTTTTGTAACTTTAGGCTATTAGTATAGTTGGACCTATTTAACTAGGCTAGTAATGTAGAAAGCCCTCTCGTTTTTGAGTTTTCGTCGTGACTTTTCTCGCATCCTTCATATAGATTTAATGGACCAAATATATATATCTAGAAACAATCGTAAATATATATAAATAAAAAAATTATAAATATGTCAAAATTTAGGTCTACAAAATATTTGTGCAATAGATATATTACTAATATTATAACAGTTCACATATAATAGACCATATCACTTATATTTATCAACGATGGATTTTATTAAGGATAAATTTTACTATATTTAATTTTTTTAAAAATATTGTAACATGCTTAATTATTATCCTTAAAAATGTAATTAACTATTAAGATTTTAAAAAATAAAAAAGAAAACCAATTACACTTTCATAGAAAAAAACACACACACAAAAAAATCATTATATCTAATTTTTCTATAAATTGTAAATAAATATTTTGTTTATCTCACTATTTTTTTTTATAAATTTCTTAATTATATGTATATATAGACACACAAAAAAATTCATTTCTTAAAAGAAAAAAAAACAACAAATAACTTTGTTGACAGTGAAAATCTTTTATAATTTTGCTATTTCATTTCTTGATTTCATCCAAAGTTATAAAGAGTTTTTATTCAAAGGATATTTTTTCAAAACATTTTTTTAAAATTTAGATGCGATATTGATTTTTTTTCTTCTTGTGTAGGAAGTGGTTTTGTTTTTCTAAATATAATCTAACATATTATTTATAACATGAATTCCATTTCATTGATGATTGTGAGTCGAAGCCTCACACTATTCTTCACATATACCTAACTGGTATCCACCATTTTCTGAAACAAAATCATTTCAATTTTGACACTATAAAGTTATTGATTATTTAACACCATTTTATACATAAAAACAATATAATACATCCGACATAAATTCTATTTTCTTTCTCGATAAAATAAGAACAAGAGATTCAAACTATAGATCTTTTTATCACTAAAAACACATATTTTATGTTAATTGAATTATGCTCGCTTTGACAAATTTAAGTTTGTAGCTTTATGCTAATTTTCAACAAAGATTGTATTAAAATTCATTCATTTACATGAATGCAAATATACAATAATCATAATTTATATTATATACATTATATTAAAACATTCAACTTTTTATAACAGGCAAAAAGAAATACCTTTTTATGATATTATAAGGTTGACATTACACTCAATCAAATTCATAAGATACGGTTTAGATTCATTTGAGGCCCATGAAATTAAATTGCTTGGACTTGGTTGAAAGTAAGAACTAAAATCAATGTATGATTTTGGGTCCATTTGATGTTAAGATTTTATTTTATTTTTATGAAAAAAATACATACTTAAATTCATGGTGAATTTCTCACATTCCAACTTTTTCCTACAAATAATATATTTTAAAACTATTTCTTTTCTTTCGTAACAAAAGAAATTAAGGTATAAAAAGATAAATTGCAACTATATGTTAAAATTGGTTTTTGTATTTCACTATAAAAACTAAAAAATGTGTGGATCACGTGCGATTTTCATATTAGGGAATCACTTCCAAAAAGTTCACTACAAAAAGTTTATGCATTCCAATTTGTACCCAAACTTTTAACAAAATAAATAAATAAATGACAACACAAAGTTGTTAGCAATTTAATTTTATATCTAAGTTGCTTTTCATTATTAATTTTTTAGTGCCAAACAAAACCACCAAAACTAACCACACTCAAACCCCTCATCAAAGAAGACAAAAAACTTTATTAGAAAGAATAGATTTATATTATTTCTCGAGAGATTGTGACAAAAATAAACAATATTAATAGAGTTTACGACATTGAAGACGTCAAGTTTTTGAAAAAAAAAATTATTATAGGATTTAACAACATTCCTATTGAAATAGGAAGTGGAATCTATTGCATGATTTATTTCCATGATTGAAACTTTAAAATTGAGTTGAATTATAGATAAAATCCAAAGACTCCTAGAATTATCCTTGCATCATAGGAAATGTAGCAAACTTAATTACACGAACTTTGCTAAAAGGTACTAAATATAAATATTGTTTCAATCAAATACTTTAATTAAAAGGATTATAACAATCAACTCAAATTTGTAGCAGTTAATGTTTAAAAATTTAAGTTTAAATAACATTACAGAATACTCATGTTTGATTGAAAATTTCTAATGATTCATAGTAGCTTGTGAATTTTTCAATACTCAACGACTTGATTATTTTAAACTTTTGTAAATTTATGAGTGGTTAGTTAATTAATAAAATACGTAAATGTGCTCAATCAAAACACGTTCATGAAAGCTTTCCCCTAAAGTTTCTAAATTCTTCATCGAATAAATAACGATGGAATAAGTAGAGATAATTGAATAAATACAAATGATAGATTTGTTGAATAAATACCTTGTAACTATAAAATTAATGAAAAATATAAAAGAATTATAAAATTGAAAGTAAAAAAAAACTCTAATATTTTGTTTTTTATAAGAAACAAAAATGGATAAAAAGTAAATAAAAAGCAATCGTTAAAATTGATGGGTACAAAATGATCACATGCATTTGCCCAATTGATTATAATTGGTAGAACGTGGCATTGACCAATTGGTTATAATAAATAAAATCAACATTATTAGGTGATGATACTTTCCAGTTAAGTGGAGAAGGGAAAATTCATTGATAATTACCAAAAACTCCCTCATGGTTCATTCCCATTTGACTATATATTATTTATTTGATTTGATACCCTCCAGTGATTGTAGCTTTCAATGCAAAACATTAATAATTGATCAACAAACGTGCTTTATTATTATACCCCCAATAAGTGATCTATTTCAGGGGTATTAATGTAATTATCCCAACCAACAACCGATTTTCTCTTTTATTTACCCTATAAAGACTTTGTCCCTATACCTTTAGCTCATTTTTATCCTTAGAAAATTTTAAAAAAATTATCATCTTTTAGATTATCACATTGGCTACACATTTAAAACTTTCGAGTGTCTTACAATATTCAAGACAACTTAGTAGTTTTAGATGTCCTTAAAAAACATGAGATTCGAGGATCTCCATTTTACAATTTTGTAATTTTTTAAAATTTTTATATATAAATGTGAATCTTTAATTTTCATTATACAATTACTAGATAAATTTTTATTATTTTCTTTTATAAATCAATTTGTAATTATGATATATTTTGATCAACAAAATAATATATAAAAATAATACAAGTTGCATAAATTAAAATAAAAAATCAAATTAATATAAACAAATATGTTATAGTTCAAATTATATCAAATTAATTATTATAAATTAATAAATAGTCACAAGAACGTTATTAGAACATTATGTAATTAACTTAAGACATACAAAACAAATACAATAATCAAAATATTCTCATATATCTACATAAATATTTTGACAAAACAATATCTATAATTTTAAACATTTATGATTTCGATTATCTACAATTTCAAAAAACAAACTAACTCTTTAGAATGGATGATCGTATCAATTATTGAGCCAGACTATTTTTTAGTCCAAATAACTAACCTCAAAAGAGTACGAGAATCTGATTAAAATAAAAAATTTAAAAGTATAATTTTGAAAATATAATAACAAAAATAAATCAAACTAAAAAATAGAAGAAAAAAAGTAAAGAAACTAAAAGAAGTATTTAAATCATTATTTGAAAAAAGAGAAGTCCATTCATCTGTTTTAATCATTAAATCTTCTTTTTCTAGCTTCTTCTTCCTTATCTATATAACTGTTTAAAAACTCCATTCTCTCTCACCAACACAACAATGGCAGCCGAAGAAATCCTCCCACTTTTTGATCTCTTCTGGTTTCAACGGGCTATATTCTCCAGAAAACAGCATTTTAAAACCTGCTTTCAAAGTCCTGTAAAGCAAGTACTGAAGATGAGATCTCAAAGCGAGTATCTTCTTAACTCTAAGGATTTCCCACCACCCGAAACTGCCCTTAACTCCAACCAAAAGCTGGAAACCATTCTTTCAGGCAAGGTAACGGAATTTGGGGGAAACGAAGAAGGAAAAGAGACGACGACGACGAAGAAGAAGAAGAAGTTGGAAGGGAATGAAGATAAAATTAGAAGAAAGAAAAAGGGGAAAGGGCTGAGTAAGAGTTTATCGGACTTGGAATTCGAAGAATTGAAAGAGTTTATGGATTTGGGATTTGTGTTTAGTGAAGAGGATAAAAATGATTCAAATCTGGGTTCAATAATTCCAGGATTACACAGATTAGGGCCCAAAAAAACAGAGGAAAAAAGGATTGAAAATGGGGTTTTAAGAAGGCCATACTTATCTGAAGCTTGGGAAGCTATTGAAGAAGAAAAGGAAAAAATGATTTTGATGAAATGGAGAGTTCCAAGTTTAGGAGCAACTGAAATGGATATCAAACATCATCTCAAATTCTGGGCTCATACCGTGGCTTCAACTGTGAGATAACGCCAACTTTGTTACATCTTATATGGTAACTTTACTTTTTCTTTTATGCCAATTTTTGTGAATGATATTATAAATAAATGACAAAATTTACGTTTTATTCAAGCTAATTTTAGTACAATAATTATATGGATTATGGATTAGTTGAATTAGCACAATGAGTGAAACATAAATGAAATACACATCAAAGTTTAAGGATATTTTGTTTACTTTTAACTATATATATATATATATATATATATATATATATATATATTGGTTCTTGACTTTAAATGGTATAACTCAATTTGATAATTGGTATGTAATCTTCCTTTGAAATTAAAAATTCAAATCTTCAAACTCCTACTTGTGAATTTGAGTAGTTAAAATCACTCAATTATTAAGCTTGACTTAATTGATAAATGAGATATGGTGTGAATCTCTCACCCCAATTGTATTAAAAAAATACATGAAAAATTCTTAATGCTTTATGTATGAAAGAATTCTGTCTTAATCCCGATCTTACACGCAATAATAAGGTTTGAATTTACACCCATGATAAGATCAATTATGGAAAAAATTGGGTATAGAATTTATGAACGAAAGAATGTACAGGGTGTGTACCCATGGAGAATTTGAAAAACTTCCTTCACAAAAGTTGAAGAGAATGGAGTACGAAAGGTCATCGAGGGCTACTGGAGAAGAACAAATTCAGGAAGGATTGCTTAGGCAGTTTTTCTTTTTTCTTTTTTCTTTTTGGTTTAACAGAGCAATTGGATTTTCTGAATTTTGGGATTGTATAATTTGTGAACTCTAACCTACTGGGTAATTTAATTTAAAGGTATTTAATGAGTTTTGTGGAAGAAATGTTAGAGGTTTCGAGGTTGGATTGGATGAAATCGAAGCTTAACATCTTGAAAGAAGCTGCTGAAAAATAGACACTTGCGGAAAATTGGTGGGCCGAAGGAAGATCATGTATGATATCTTTTGCCCGTCATTAAAAGATTTATTTAATTTATTTTTAATTTTTCTTTTCAATTTAGGTTGTTTCATTAATTTGAAGCTAAGACTATTTTGGAACTATAAAATGCCTTTAACTTCGAAACTAAACTTTAGAATAAATTTGGAAGATTTAAAGTTGGTTTTGAGCCTTACGTTTAAAATTATATTATTTTAAGAATTATTTAGAGGTTTAGAAAATTATGGTAAAATAACAAGTTGCTTAAGCACCGTTTGGACTGAATAATCATTACGTACGATACCGTTAATAGATTTATTCGCGTAAAACGTCAAAACTTGAGTAGTCATCCAAGTCAATCATATTGTAGAGGAAATCATCAACCATAATGTAATAAATGGATGTATTTGCATGATATAAGCAAGCACAGTATGGCAGAATATGAGCTCCTTCAAATTAATGAACAAGAACAACCATGTCTAACAGAGAATCCAACCAAGCCCACAACTTTTCTCAAACACACAATATGAATAGTCCACACCAAACACCAAGATAAAGATTTTGAAGAAATAACTCCCCATTAATTTTCAAAATAAATCATCATCGATATTCTAGATTGATTTCACTTGTAAAAATTTAAAAGTTTAATTAATTATAAAATTAATGTGTTAATCACAAATATTTATCTAAATCTAACTTAATTAATTGAAGGTTGTGTAAATTGATATTTATAAAAGTTAAAAGTATTTAAATTTACTCAATATAATCTCAAAATTTAAAAGTGTAAACGAACTTATTCTCCCACTAAAATATACAAAAAATCACAAATGAGTTGAAGAAAGTTCCAATTACAATTTAAGCAAAAACGACTAAAGCTTATAAGTTATGGACAAGAAGTCCTTTACTTAAAAGTTTTTAAAATTGTCAAATTAGATTCACCCGCAAGCAGCAACTTTAAAAGGCATGTAAAGATTTTTTTGTCGAAATAGCCAAAAGGCAAATTGTGAAAATACGCTAGTTAGCAGCCCTTTGCATGAATGTTCGGTTGGATTGGGTTCTAGCATAACTCAATTATTCAGGTTGTATGTTTTTTCAACTCAAACAACCTTTTTTGAACCATGAATTCAACCGACCAACCCAACCATGAAACATTTGTGTTGGGTTGGTTCGGATTAGTTGGGGTTTCTTATTTAAACTTTTGTCTTAAAATTAAGTCAAATATTAGCATGCAAAATTTTCATTTAATTATTTTTATAGAATTAAGATTAACAACTTAATCTCAATTATCTAAAAAACTAGTTTCGGGTGTTAGAGAATAAATTATCTAAAAAAACTTATAAAGTTACAATAAATAAGGAAATTTATTATGGATGTATAGAAAAAAAAAACTATTTACAAGCTATGAAAAAAAAAAAAAACTTAAAAGAACTATCTATTGTAAATAGTTTTTAATATTTTGCTATTTTTGAAAATGTCTCATATATATGTGTATATAATAGCACCTTAAGTAAAAAAACATAATTTTAAAAATTAATAATAAGTTTTGGTTGGTTCAGGTTGTTTCTTTGTGAATCCATGAGTCAAACCAATCTATAAAATTTTTATTTTCTTTTTATTCCAACTCAACCCAATTGAGTTTGGATAGATTGGATTTTTCTAGTTATCGATTTTTTTTAACATCTCTACTCAATGTCACCTTAATTAAAAATGTATTTCTTATTTATATATTATATTTAATTACTAATTTCATTTTAATCATTAATAGTTTAATTCGATAATCAATTTTATTTTATCAAAAAAAAAATTAGAATAGAAAGTTTCACACTTATCTTTATACATACAACTTAATAGTCCAACTATATTTTACTCGTATCAATTTTTCTTTTAAGTATTTTATGATTTTAACATTTTTTTTATTTGATCAGAGGGATTATATTGCATAAAGATGACAGACTATGTACTATCCAATCTCTTATTTAATAAGCTTGTGTGTGAGCAATAAGTACACAGTTTCAAAATGTTAGGAAAATTTGTATACAATATATCATATCCATAAAGAGAGTTTACTAATACATTAATTTTGACCAATGAAAAATACTAAATAATTATGTCACCTTGATTAAAAATATAATTATAGGGTGATTATAATCAAGATTGACTCGTTCTCATGTGTACATATATCATATATTTACTTCATACAATAAAATTTGGTATTTGTATTGTATACGTGCGTCAAAATAATTAACTAATTTTAGGAGTTCTTGACGAAGAAAAGAAAACAGTAATAATAATAATAATGAAATTAAAGGGGTGACTTTAATATATAAGTGAAGAGAGGAATGAATGAGTCAAGGACTATAGAACAAGATTAAATTTCGTTACTTTTGGCATTTAATCCTTCAATTGGTAGAGAAATATTCTACAACATACGTAGAAACCAAAGGAAGTAACTCAAAATAAGTAAACTTTTGTCCTATTTTTCTTTGTAAAAAGCATCTTTGTTATTCTGTAATCAATTAACTATTATATATATTTGATCTTACTCTTTAATTGATAATTCGTTTCAGATTAATTAATTCACCACCCTACAATTTTTTCTTATCTCAGTGACCGTTCCACTCGAAGGACCAAGATTTCCCATCTTGATCATCGCCTTTACAAAATCCGATTTAAAGAGATTGGGTTTTTTACTGTAGGTCGTAACCAACGCATCTTGTGAACCACCATTGAAGAGTTCTTGGTCCGAATGAAACAGTCCGCGCTTATTAGTTAAGTCAACGTAATATTTGTTGTCAAACACAACATTGGTTGAGTCAAGAGGGGCTAAGTTGCTATCACCACCGTTAAATGGGCAGTTGGCTTGCCGCTGGGCAGCGAAGGTGCTATTGATGTTGGTTTCATTGTAGATCCGAGTTCGGAAGAATTGACATTGGCCCATGCCTATAGTGTGAGCACCTGAGAGGACTGTCATTTCACGAGGGGTGAAGCCTTGATCGCCAAACATTGATATTAGTGTTGAGAGGTCGGAGGATGGTCCTGGAAGGTTGTTGTTTGCTCCGCTCTCACTCGCTGTCCTCGAGTCCTTTCGACCAAGTGGTACAGCCCAATTTGGTCCTCCAAGCTAATCATTAAAATGAATAAAAAACTGTTAATTATGAGTTGTTTGAAATCACTTTTTAAAAAATTTACAAACATCTTGGTTTACAATAAATTGTTTTTTTCGGGCATTACTGACAAAATTATACAACTGCTTCTTTCTTTCGTCCTTTATAGAATGTACAAAATACTATTATTTACTCTTATTCTATCCATATATTGCATGAAAAATAATAAGGAAAAGGTCAACAATACATTATACATTTCAACATATATAACTATTTTTTTTATTAAAAATATTTTTACAATTTAATAAACGAAAATAGTCGTTATCTTATCTTACATAAAACAGCTTTACATAAAAATACAACTACATATATATACTAAAAAAGGGCTAAGTTAAAAATTTAAAAATAAGGATATGAATAGTACCAAAACGACTCCATCACGAGTGGCCAGAGCAAGAATATCAGCACATGAAACTGTTGCATTGCAAGCAGCTTCCACCTGAGTTTTAATGTCGTCAATTACTTCAAACCCTCTAGCTGAGTTTCTATTTGGAAATGCATTTTTTTCACCTCTAGCTGTTGGAGTATCATCAAGCAATATAGAACCATCACAACCCTGTATTAAAAAAGGATATTAGGAATAATCCACACTTTCGAGCACACGTGTCTGATTAAATTAAGCTATTTTTATATGTAGGCTTATTTGTTTACAATTCTGTTTTTTATTTTTTATTTTAAAAACAGTACTTTTCCACATATATTTATTTGTATTTTTTATATGCTTGCTATCAGTATTTTAAGAATTAAGAATTTGTATACGTTTTTTTAAAAATATAATTCTTCCTAAAATTTAACTAAAAACTCAAATTATTTTTTAAAAAACCAAACTATAATAAGAATTTTTTTTATATATAAAAAAAAAAACAAACAAACACCAGACCTAAATATTGACTAGAAAAATAAAAACAAAATCTTGTCTTCACTATCTAAAACCACTAGTAAAAACAAACTCATAAAAAGAAACACACACAGTATACAAAGAAATAGGGTTTTATCCTCGTACATTAACGAAGCAATCGTGGAA
>JBBPDI010000001.1:3253036-3263167 GCA_037974545.1 Cucumis variabilis
ATCAAGAAACATCAAAATTGAAGCAATACCAATCTAAGATGTATAAAATCAATTCACCATTAGTAAGCACAAAAATACTGAGAAATTAAAAAGAAACTGTAATAAAAACACAACAAGAAGAAAAGATTATGTATTGTTGATGAACTTACTTTGAGTCAATCACGAATTTAAGACATCTCATATACCATTTAACTTTGTTGGCATTTCAAACCTAACGAACATTTTAATTCAACTCTTCTGTCTCATGAGTATGGTAGCTTTAGACTGATGATTATTTTCCAGTTTGTCTCTACTCAAAATACCAGTTTGTCCATTTCTACTTTAATTGTCAGCCTTCCAGTTTGTCAAATGCATCAATTTTAAGATTTTCGTGCACCCCATATCATTAATCCCTTCCTAAGCTGATTTTCCTTTGTTTATATATAATACACTTAACACTTAAACACTCATATATTTCGAAGATTGATTCCAAAAGGAAAACGAGAAATGAATGAAACTCAAATCAAAATGGAGAAATAGAGAGTGGAGGTGAAAATAACCAGAAAATTTACAATAATGCTATGGAGGAAAATGAGACAAGTGACTGGAAGAAATGAGGACTCGGGGAAAAGACTCCTAATGGCAGAAGAAGAAGGAACTAAGTTACCATTTTGAAATTTCAAGAAAGAAACTGATGGATCTGAAATGGGTGTATCTCTGTTAGCAACCCAAACTACTGTTTGAACAAAGATTTTATTATACCAAATACCTATGTAATACTTGGATGAAGAAGATGAAGATTTACCTAGAGTGAAGAAACCAAGTTTGAAATTTTCTTTAGAAGAAACAATGGTTTTGTCTCCAGAGATGGAACACAAGCTTTTGAGTCTCGCCTCTCCTTCAATTCCATCATCTCCGATGCCATCGATCTCGAGACCAAAGGATTAGGCTACCCCTCACCGTCGACTCCATCAGATTGGAAGATGGATGAGAAAATTGTCTCCATCGTCGTCTCCCACTTTTGCACTTCAAGTTTGAAACCCTAAAAAAATAAAAGCCAAATATATATATATATATATATGAAAACCTAAAAAGAATTAAAATTATTTTTTTAATATATCTTTAATGTCAGTTTTAAAAAAGCGGATGTTTAATGTCGGTTTATAACCGACATTAAAGATCCGCTTTTTGAAAAACGACATTAAACCTCATTTTTCATTCTTTTTACCTGACATTAAAGGTCAGATTTCTTGTAGTGACACAAGTTCTCATGATTATCAAGTAGTCCACACAAAAGTAGAAATAGCCATCAAGAGTATTTAATACAAGTTTTGAGAAAGCATCTATCATAAGTCATGAAAACCCACTTATCAATATATCATTGAAACAATTGTAAGTAGAACCAAACTTATACCCTTAACCACAAGCCACATATCAAATTCAAAACTGATGTGGAGTCGTCTCAACACACAAAACTCTTATAAATCTCATATGTGCATGTAGAGCATGCCCTCAAAAGGCTAAGCACCCTTGGACACGACCCAAAGCCTTTATGTGTACTAAGATGGGCCCTAAAGATCTATATCAAATCCAAAACCACATATTAAGCCTCCTTAAAGGGAATTTAATCCCGATGGAAGTGTGTGATCACATTTTTTTATTCTTAAAATACATTTGTCGATCCACAATTGTAAGAAAAACTCCTCTTAAAATTCGTTGTTTCTCTCGAGTTCTTCAAATTCCATGAGTGTACTAGAGAGAATATGTATATAGTGTAGAGTATTAAGTCTTTTGAGTAAGTCCTATGATGTCTCCCAAGACTCCTATTTATGATTACTCCTAATTCTATTAGGATAACCCTTTATAAAGATTTTTAAATCAATTATTTAATTATCTTTTACCGAATCTTTAATTTGAATGTCATCGAAAGTATTTGTATTATATATATGTAAAAGGAAAATGAAATAATAATAATAATATTATTATTATTATTTGAGTTTATAAATGGTAGTGGAGTGCTTAAATTGAAAAGAAAAGGAAAAAGAAAGGTTCTTCATCTTCTTCCTTCAGATAACCCTAGATGCCGCCACCTCTAAAGGATTAGAGCTATCCACCGACGTTGTCCTCTGGTTGAGAATTTAAGTGGTGAACTTTTTCATCAAGGTTAACAAAAATTTTCAACCTTCATTCGGGTAAGTTTGGTAAGTCAAGATAATTAATTAGTAATTTGTTGGCAAAAATGATTAATTTAATTTTTGTTATGCATAGACAAAATTGTGGTTCTGTTTGTAGCAAAGAACATAGCATACCTAAGGTAAGAGTTATATTACTGGATCCCCAATTGAGGGTTTGATTACTGTGTGATAATGAGAATACAACTATATGCATAGCCTGTGTAATATGTTTGTGATGGTAAATTATATGTATAACCTAAAGTTACTGTTAAATTGTGAAGGGTAGCCATTGGATTAAGCTAAGTGTTAAGGATACTTATTTGTATACTTGCTGTGGCAAAAATATGATAAAGATTGTTTGCATGCCTATCATAGATTACTGATTGGGCATAATTGATAATTTTATTACGTAAAATTATTAATTATTTTCCTTATGTTTAGGCTAATTTGTGGGTTTTAGATATGTCCATCAAATGTTAATTATTGTTTAGGGAATTGCATTAAATGACACAAATATTTTAAAAAAAACAGTCCATGACACCTCTTTTTTGCATATTGCGAATATGACTGCAAATATGATAAGTAATTAGTGATATCAGACGGTAACATAGGATTATTAGAGGGCTATCAGAGGGTTATCGACTTTTAAATTTACTACTTTTGCAACTTAGAAAATGCATGTAGTGACATAGACCCTATTATCATAAATTTTTTGGCAATTTTTGCAAGTGCCTCTTATTTTTCTTTTTCTTGAAGGATTTATTGGTGAATTTTAGAAGAGTTAATTTTTGGAATTTCACACCAAAGGTTGAATTGGACAAGTTAATTTAGGAAAAATTTCGGACAATAACCAATTGTTAATTTTATTAATTAAGATATTGGAATTTTCCTTTATCATTAGGATTAAATTAATTGGGGAACTTTTCACTACTAGATATTTGAACTAATCTCTCAGGTAAGTGATTCTACTACTAGACCTCCAAACTAAATTTAAGAGCCTGCATGACTTTTGTAATTATGCATTGTGTAAGGCCATGACCCAGAAAAGACGTTCTATTGGAGAAAACCTTGTTGGAAAGTTGTTTGGGTAAGTGTTGGGACATCCCACTGGGAAAAATGCAAAAGAAAGCAGTCGACACGAAGAGAAAATCGTTAGCCAAAGGACTCTATTGCATGAGGATGGGTTAGCCATAAATCCAGTTAAAGATTACAATAATGAACAATGCCTAAAGAAAAATGAAAAAATAAGAGGAGAAAATTAGGTTGGGGGCTGAAAATCCGAACACAATAACCTGAAAATTGAGAAAATTAATAAGTTATATAATTTTTTTTACAATGAATAGGCTAAAAATATAGTCTCATTTATTATTGTTGAGAATGAATAAAAGCGAAATAACTTTTATGAATAAAAGCAAAAAAAGGCGTAGATGTCAATCGTACAATTAAAAAAAAATATAGGATATAAGATTTATATTTTAAGAATATCTTTATGATTAGAAGATTCTTTTAGAGCAAATCAAGAAAAACAAAATGACATTCAGGTGGTGTTTGGCTCACCAACTTGAGTTGAGTTAAGTTGGTATAATATATACCAACTCATTGTTTGGTTCACTAACTTTAAATGTTGGTGAAGTTGAGTTGGTATATATACGTTCGTAAACCTGTCAAAACCTAAAATAAATAAAACTTAATTGGTTTAAAGAGCTTGTAGCCACTGGGACACGTCATCTGCACAAGGAATCTATGAGCTCATTTAGTTCTATAATAAAATTTGAATGTAACATGGGGATGTTTCATTGGTGATAAGTAAATTATGCATAAAGTAAATGTCAAAAAGGAAAATGAGACCATTTTGGGGGAAATTCAAAATTTGAAATTCAACCCGGGGATTAGAAATGGATTTGGGTAGGATTTAATTTATTGGGCACTTTTGATTTGAACATTCTTGCAATAAACACACAAGCACTCATTGAATTCACAATAAATGTTCTATTAATTGAATGTAACAAGAAAAAATTTGAGCTCAAGCCCCTTAGATACCTTTTTCAAGCTTGCATTAAGAGTAGAGGTAACACGATAGGTATAGATGGCGAGAAAAGCGATGCACTGAATGAGACATTGGTAGGATACGATGGGAAGTATCGGTGATCAAGAGACTGAGACGAGGAAGTATAAATGTCTTGTAAAATGACATGTTAACTTGTTGTAGAAAAAGAAATGAAGATAGCTTCTTCGAGAAGAGAATAGAAATAGTCAAACAATTAAGAGTTTGACTTCCCAATGAGACAAGGTGTGCATCTTAAGAGAACTGTCAAATCGTCGTTGACGAATAGACAACGTGTGTAACGATCCAACTCTTTATACTACGTTGAGGTCTTTACCTTAAAGATAATTAACAATTTGACAATTTCTTGAAAAGAGGAAAACTAAATTTTCATTACAAATACCATGAAAACATGCTGCACAACTAGTTATACAATTTTAAAGATAATAAAAATAAATAGATAAAAATGTTTAAGCTCAAAACACTGAAAATGAACAATGAAAAGCAAAAGCAAAACTATGTCTCCATATGACATGTCACATATCCTTCCTGTCGCTCGTTAGCTTTCCTCTTTCTTTATCTTTGCCTGAAATGTTAACATATAAAAGGATGAGTATTAACATATACTCAGAAAGGGACCCACTATTAGTCCTGCTAGGTGTCTGTTAACTTTCCATTAGGGTTTTGTAAGGAAGTACCCTAAAACTATGATGTTCCCAAAAATACGCTATCCAGTGATCCTGTAGAAACACATTTGGACTCTCGGTGAACCCAAAGGAAACACCTAAGAGAATCAGATTGTAAGTGACTCCGTTGGACTACTCATAAAACATAACATGACATATTAGTGGTCCCGTCGAACTCATATCAGTCATAAAAAAAAACATATCATGATAGGATAGTGGTTCTATTGAACTCACATTAGTCATAAAAAGGTGATAATCCCGAAGGACATCCATATAGATACGACCCTAATAGACAAATTTAACAGAAAACTCATCCATAACATGTAATATATCATAAACATCATAAATCTGACATGGATATCAATAATCATAACTTCCTTATCATGTGATTAATATTTCATATGCATCATAACATAGTCATATCAGTTATAACATACCAATCATATCAATCATATTGGTCATAACATCTCAGTCATCCATATTAGTCACATTATGCATCTTAGCTACATTAATGCATAATGGAAAATATATGCAAACTCTTAATTTAGTAGAATCTCTTACTTGAGAGATTAGCCAAACAAAATACAGTAAAAAATCTCTAATTAATTCAATCCTAATCATAAAAGAAAATTTTAGTATCTTAATTAATAAAATTAACAATTGACTTTCATAAAAAAATTCTCTCAAATTAACTCACTTAAAATTGAGATCGAAACCAATTCAACCTTGATGGAAAAAAATTGTCATTTAAATCTTCAATATTTGTTAAAGGGATTTTCCAAAGGCATGCAACCAAAATCAACTCTAAGACGAAAAACCTTCTATTTTTATGTTTTCTTTTTCAATTTAAGCATTCGAATACTATTTATAAACCCAAATAATAATAATAATAAGGGGCATTTTTAAAAATAGAAAAATAAATTAAAAAATTTACAAGTTATAGCAAAATAAATTAAAAAATTTACAAGCTATAACAAAATTTTGGATTCTATCAATGATAGTCTTCCATCACTATAATATATCAATGATTATTAGTGATAGAATTTGCTATAAGTTGTATATATTTTGTAAAATTTTCTATTTTTGAAAATTTCCCTAATAATAATATCTATCATTATTATTTCTTTATATATATATCCATATATATCCATATATTTTTATTTCCATTATCTTTTTTCAATAAATTCCTTAAATGCAAAATCTTAGGCATTTATAACCATTAATAATAATAATACTTCTTTATTATTATTATTATTATTAATCTTTGACCAAAATGTATAATAAACTTATATATTTATTTAAACCATTATTATTTCTCTTAATTAAATTCATCATCTTTTCTCGTCCAATCAAATCAACCATCTCTCCTCATTAATTATCTTATTTTTCAATAATTTTAATTAATTACCTCATATATTTAACTTTACTTTTACAACTAAATAAAATTCACCTTCTCTTTTTTCAATTAAATCTTCCATCAAATCAACTTTTATCTTCCCAAAATAAATATCTTTTCGAAAAATCAAATCTTCTCTCTTCATTAAATCTCATCAAATCCAATTAACTTTATTCTTTTACGAAAATAATTATACTTTTACAAATAGTAATATTATTTCAAAATATTATTATTTTCTTACTATTTTCTTTTTCTTTCTAAACAAATATCCTCTTTCCAATTAATTATTCTTCCACAAATAATTTATCTTTGTCTTATTTACAAAATATAATATATTTCTCTTAAATAATTAAATTTTAGCAAATATAATTATCTTTTCCTTTTTCATAATATATATATATACATATAATTATCAAATCTTAAACAAAATTTCCACTCTTCAATTTAATTAAATAACATACAAATTATTTGATAAATTTCAATTTCCATGAAACCAAATAATTTTCACAAGTTTACTTATGCCTCAAAACATACAAGAAAATCAAATTCTCAACAAACACCACAAATACAAATCCTCTAATTAATTCAATATTCATCCAACAAATATTTAATTAATTTCAATGTCCACAAAATCAAATTATTCTCATTATGTGAAATCAAAATAACGCCCCAACAAATTTAGATATATTTTTTGACAATGTGTTAAGTTCAGGTTGGTAGCTTAACTCGGTGCATGCTAGGATGACACGTGTAAAGCACAAATGAAATCCTTAGATGTGAAAGGTCTCTATAAATAGAACCAAAAACTCAAAAGAAAAGAAAAGTTTTTCCTAAAGAGAAAAATGTTATAATTTCCGACGGTGAGAGTAAGAGGAGAGAGTTCTGAATGCTGAAGGGACAACGTTTCCAACCATCAGAAGTGAAGAGGAAGTCGAAAGCTGAGAAGAAGAAAGTTGAGGCTAAGTATTTTGTATGGATGACAAAATGATTTACATGTTGGTTGCGTGTACAACTCTATTGGTTTTAGGAGTTTATTTGAAAGTAATAATGTCGTTTATTACCTTTTTGTAAATGATCAAGTATGTTTACAAGTTTTACTTCTGTAATTGGGAAGAACCATTTCATTAATATTTTCTAAAAATAAGTGAAAGATTAAATGTTTTTTATGAACATGAGTATTCGTTAAAATATGGGGTAATGCGATTTATAAATGGTGGTAAATGATTATTTAATTCCTAGTATGATTTCTAAAACCATTGTTATGATCCTCGTTTTGAAAGGTAATGGTCTAACGTTATATGTTGAAGTATTATTTCTATGTGATGATGTTATGAAATGCCTTATTAATTCATCGTTGATCTGTGTTATGAGTAAGCAATGATATTGTGCTTCCTTACTGTGTTCGTGTGGTTGTATTTGTGATGAGGCTTGATCTATCGCACAATGCTGGATAAAATCTCAAGAAACTCGTGTAATACTGACGAGAGAAAATCCTAGGTCTATGTGAAGGGAGAATTCTCAGTTTGTGGTAAGTTGTGATGAGATTGGGAGGCTAGAGGCTGGTGAAAGTTTTAGAAAACTCGCATGATGTTAGTTGAGCTTAACTCCCATATCTTGGCGGAGGGAAGAATTCCAAGTCTTAGAATCGAGTTGTTGTGAAATGATTCCAGCGTATGACATTGTAGCGTTCACTGAGGAAAGCTTGAGAAATATGATGTTTAGACGCATGTGAAGTGTAACTCCTATGTCTAATATGGTGAATGTGGCGAGACATTGTTAGATATCCTAGAAAACTCGCGTGACATTGATTAGAGTGAATCCCAGATCTAAGTGAGGGAAGATTTCCAGGTCTCAAAATGAGTTTTTTGTGAGATAATTCCAATGTATGGCGTTGTAGAGCTCGTTATATGGTTACTGAATTGTTGTTACGGGTTGTGCGTTAATTGTTTAATGCGACGAACCTATTTCTGTTGTGGCCTAATGTTTATTGATTTATGGATTCTATGTGATTTCCTAAAATATCTTTTTAAAACTTGTTGCTCATTAAGTCTGTTTGACTTAATGTTTTAAGTGTTTTTCCTCCTCAGGTTGTTTGGTGTTGATGCCATGCAAAGGTTAGTTCTGAGGTTGTCACTTCTTAATGCCTAAACCTCAGCTAAGCAGAGAAGAGAGGCGTAAGAACCCTGAATAGCTAAGGTAGGGTAAGAAAACCCTAACGATTGTCATCTAGCAAAAGGTCACGGGGCGAACGAGGTAAGAAAGAGAAAGAGAAGCTCCACACCTCTAAGCGTCAGCCTCAAGGAGGCAATCAAAGAGGCAATAAGGGAAAGGGGTAGTAAGTAAAGTAAAGGCTGAGTATTAGTGGCAGAAGAGTTTCGCTAAGTCTCTTTCATCGTGGCACGAAGGTTGCTCCTTGGTGGAAGAAGAAGGACGCGAGAAGAAAAGAGTTGGTTTATTTTATGCAAAGCAAAGTGTAATTTGTAATTTATACTTCTGTAAGCTTTAAGTTAATAAAGAAGAGGTGATGGTCTCTAAGGCTAAAGTAGAAGAGCTTCACTAAGAGACAAGAGTAAAAGAGTTGTTTCGCTTACTAGGCGTTTAACGCGTTAACTCACAAGAAATCATTACAAGAAATTTATTATTCAGTGAAAAAGTTTTAGCGGTGCAAGTAATTTTTGTCACTAAAAGTTCATTTATAGCAATGCAAAAAAATATGTCACAAAATAGTATTATTAGCGACAATTTTTTAATCCACATCACTAAAAGAATTAGTAAATGTGACTTAAAAATAAAATAGTTGTAGCAACAAAATTAGTTTGTTGCTAAAACTTTAGAAAATTTCCCCCAATTTTATTTTCCCTTCCACTTTTCATTAAACAATATAATAAATGTTTATTTTTTTTTATCATCCCATTTCCCTCTACCTCTCACAATAACCTCCTCCAAAAATCCATCCCTTATCTTTACCACTTTGCGACGACGACGATGGGTACTTTTTCAACTGGTGACGACGTACTCTTATTTCAGGCGATAACGACCCACGAAGTATTTGGTCGGTGAAGACCCACAAAGTATTTGGCCGACGACCCATGCACTTCTATTTCAGCCACCGATGACGAACGAAAGATTTCGATCGCGACCCAAGGAGAAACGATTTTCGTCGACAACCTACAATTTCGACGTGTCCCCATCGTTTTTGCAAGGGACCAAGATTCTGACGCGTCTTCCGCAGTTTCCGTCAGCGACCCATTAGTTCACGTGGCCCCTACCATTTCTGTTGGTGACCCACAACCATTACCATTTTTGTCGACAACCCATAACCACGAAGAAGCTCTTTGACTGACAATCGTTTTCATTTCAGCTACCACGAAAAAGTTTCTTGCATTTCAGTTTTGGCCGCTACCCACCATATTTCAAGTTTTCTTTCTCCTCAATCTCAAATTTCACAGTGGATTGTTGTTGCTTAAGTTGTTATTTGTTAGAAATTCTTGAAATAAGATAAACTGTTTTGGTTACTTTGGTATTTGAAAATGTGTAGTCTTTAAGCTTGTATTCCTTTGGAAGGCGTTGTTTGCTTTTAATTATTCTTTTTCATATTGTGAAAGTCTTAAAGTCTTGATATATTGTTTGTATTTGATTTTTTAGTTTCTCATTGTGTCTCGATATGTGCCACTCATTGTTGTGTGAAATAAAGCTTTAAATTTGGATGTGCGTATTTGTAGGAGTTTTGTTGAGGATAACATTTCAAGTTTTTTTGAGAATAACATTTCAAGTTAACCACATATTTTCTACCTTATTTAAGCTGCTATAATGTGGATGTGCATATCTAGATTTGTTGTTGTTGGCTTCGAT
>JBBPDI010000001.1:3510456-3521289 GCA_037974545.1 Cucumis variabilis
GAGGACAACAACGCCGCAGACGCTGGCTGCAGCAACGCCTGACGGACGTCGTCTTCGAAGATAGATCCCATCCCCCCCTTTTTTTGTTGTTTTATAATATTTGCTCCCAAATTGAAAAGGGGTTTGTTGTTAGATGATATGTTGCAAGGGGGAGGAAGTATTTGTAGTGGTTGAGGCCGTACGTCTCTTCCAGTTGTCTCACGCGAGGAGTGTGTGTGTGTATTCAGTTTTGAAAGTTGTATTCCACAATTACTTTTTTTTCTTTCTTTCTTTTTAATTTTAATTTCGTTTCTATAATTTATTTTTTTAAAACTAAACTTCATTGGTTTTTGGTCGGCGTATACTTTAAGAAAATGACTAATCATATCCCTTTTCTTTTCTTTTCTTTTATTAAATTTCACTTCATCTTACTTTAGGCTTAGGATGGAGCACATGATCAATATTTAATATTATATATCAATTAGGTTATGCTCGTTTTGACAAAAAGTAAAGTTATTTACTGGTAGAATGGATAATGTTACTGAGTTTGGTTGCTTATTTTCTTATTTTTGTTAAAGACAACATTGGAGAATATCTGATAATATTTATTAATAAACATATGAAGGTGCTTGTTATGTTGGAGGATCTACTATGTCTTTGTTTGACACCTGAGGATCATACTAGCATGGTTAAGTTAGAGAGGCACCGCTTTGCTTTTGGTACCATTCCAAACGGTCTCATACAAACAGAAATAGTTGTCCTTAATTATATATCTAAGATCGTCCACTTAATGTGAGACTTTGGTTGAATTCACACCTATTACTGTCGTTGTGAAGTACTTGTTTAAGAAGGCCTGGACAAGTTAGGGGAGCCAAACATTTGAAGATTATTCTAAGGAGTCTCTCAAAGGGGGAGCCTAGACATTGAGATGCAAGGTGAAGCATGAAGCATATGGTCTAGGGAGAGTAACGTTTATTTTGTAAAAGTCATTTAATTCAAGGTATATAGTCGATTCTTGATAAGTTACGTACTTGTGATCATGTTTAATCTTCATAAATGATCTTTTCAATCTGGCTAAAACGTCCCCTAAATGTAGATGATGTGTCAACATGTTAGTGTTCTATTTTATTTTGATATTTAGATTGCATTAAGTCAATCAAATAATTTCTAAGATCCAATGTTGTTTAATGTAACATGAACGGTATATGACAGACAACATGCAAAAATAATAAACCTAAAAAGTTTGGAGTATGCATGAATAAAGGTGGATGTCTTATCTTTGTAATAGAGCGAATAATACAACCCACTTTGTAACTGTTACATGAATTATAAGTGTTATATGATCCATATTATTTATGTGGAGACATGTGATTGTGGTATCCTATACCAAGAGTATAGTAAAATGATTGGTTTCTCTTTATAACACTGTTACTCGAAGAGACTTGAACTTTACTGGAATGATCATTGATCGAATAGATTTTGTTGTCCAAATTCAAACGTAGTAATTCAAATTGTATCCACCACACTGTAAAATAGTCCTAGTGGCGAGATGAGAAGCGTGTGAATTTCTCGAGTATATAGTTTAGAGCCCAAGAAAAATGCCAATGGTTAGTTAATTAACATTAGCAATTATTCTTTTGGTTATTAATCAATTGATATTATTAATTGTCTCCACCTATGTAAGTAATGTGTAGTAACTCAGTTTTTTTGGTTCGGTTTGCCTTAATTATTATATCTCATTCTTCTTTCTTACCAAACTATTTATACACTTTTCTTTATAAGAAAAAGCAAAGAAAAATGAAATTATGACTATAAACCATTAGTCTATTTGTAAATAATAGTTAGATCGAAAATCTAGAAGAAGAAAAAATCAATTTCTTTAGAAGATTTTGAATCAATTAGAAAATTATATATATATAAAAAATGAATATATCCAAATTTTTTAATCGAAGAGGATGCGAAGAAAATCATTATGAAATCAAATTTGGAATTAAAAATCAAGAGCTATTAATTTCGAGAAGGAATAAAATAATTAGTCAATGTATTGCCAAACGCGAGCTTTGCATTTGGTATTAAAAAATTGTAGAATTGACACCAAAATCAAAACCGATGTATCCAAATTTGAAGTCCGAAGATCCCCTCCAACCTAAGTATTTAACTTTTTACTTCCATGTGCACAAATAGAACGACAAAAAAGTAAATTAATAAATACAAAACATTTGACATCAATCATGTTATATGATGTTAATTTCAAAGTTAGGATATTCAATCTCTTTACTTTATCATATTATAAAAGAGAAAAAAGTTGTTGAATAGATGAGTGGTAAAAATTTACATTTTATTATATCAGAAAAAAAAAACAATATAAAATACTAAAAAAGAGCAGAACATGTGTTCTTAATTCTTTCTCTTTCGTTTTCTATTTCTGCAATTTTTCATTTTTTTTTCATAATCATTTTCTGTAATTTTTTAAATTGTTATTTGATTCAATATTGTTTAAAAATGGGAGTAGGTATTAGCATCGAAGCTAAGTGTAGTTTTGCCTTCTAACCTAAGGAACTGGCAGAGTTAATGAGATGTTGGTTGAGGAGATATACGCTCAAACGATTCACTATGCCAACAACTGGGCTTGAGGATAGTAAGCAAGAAATTCACCAAAAAGCCACTGTTGGAACTCGTGATGCTTATATTAGGGAAAGATGATCTATACGTTATGCAAAAAGGAAAAAAAAGATGTATATCAGTACAAAATTAGTGTCAACAAAATTATATTAAAGTTAAAATTCAGCAAGGAGATGTTTATATATTAGTATTTTGAAAGAAAAATAGATGTGAAAAAATAAGAGGGGCCAAGAAATAGATACATTCTGTTGTTTGATTCCTACGTACCCTAAATTTTGGAGCACGTGAAGCATGAGCAAGCACCAATATGCACAGTTATTAGTATATCTTTTTGTGTCGACAACAAAGATGAAAGGGAATAACCAAAATGAATAACCAAAATCATACTCAGCAACACCTCAGTCTCTCTCTTCTTTCCCACGTGAATCTTTTTCCATTTTTAAATTTGTTCTAAATGTCTTTCTTTCCCCACTCTCTCACGCCCCACCCCATCCTTCTAGTCAAAGTCAATATTCGGCCACCTGTTCCTTAAGTATTAACTTTTCTTTTCAAACTTGATTACTACAATTCAACAAATCCCACTCTTTTATTAATATCCTCTGTGATGCCATTTTATTTCTTCAACTCAAATTCAAAATATATGTCTATTTCTTAAGATTCACAAAAATTGTGAACTCTTGATTTCGTCAACGTGTACTTTCAATGATGGGCACATCACCCTCAGTAGAAGAAAAGTCTAGTTAAACAAAACAATGCGGTGGAGCTTTAAAATAATGGTGAAACAAAAATTAAATGATTGCATGGTGTTTTAATTAAAACTGATCCATCTAAATTATGTGTCTTGTTGTACCTTATATGATTAAAAAGTATCTAATAACAGTTTCATTCAATAATCACTCTATTAACAACAAGTTAGAATCAAAGCACGTATCGACACTAGAAAGTTGACTTTTTTTTTTTAAATTTCTCTATCATTTTTTTGGTTCTAAGGAAATAAAATTAATTCTCGTAATTTTTACGAAGGATTGTTTTAGAAAAATAATTAAAATGCTTATTATTTGTGAATACCTATATATATAGAATGAAAATATCACAGACCCATCTTTTATAAATATGTGAACATATAGACACAGACAAAATTTGAACACATTCTAAACGAAAAGGCAAAATATGAACACTGTGTGTGTATAATATATATATATCTTGAATGAATGCATATTAAGAGAATATTAAATGTGAAAGCTTTTCTAAAATCTTAGTTAGAAAAGTATATAATAAAATAGGGAATGGCAATTCAAGATAGATGAGGATAGGCACGTGGGTCACGTGAGAAAGGCGTGTTCGAAGATCCGAACGACTTGGGGGAATCTCGTCCAATCCCACCACCTACCACAATCTCCACCGTTCATTCACTTTCTCGCCTATTCTCGAAACTTTGAATTTCATTTGATGGTTCCCTTAGTTTTTTCTTTCATCAAATTGGGTGCCCTGCACTTTCTACATTTTTCTTTCCTTACTAATTTAGTTCATATATAACTTTGGTTACGTGGATCGACGGATCAGAAATTTCATACAAGAAACACTATATAACGTATAACCAATAACTAAAAAAATATTATTCATTATTATTTAATTTATTCAATAAATATTTTTTAATATACTTATAAGACAATCATTCATTCATTGATCTCCCATTCGATTACACAATCCTGAAGATGATGCCTCTATTGTTGTTTTTCTTTTGAAATATCTCTCCCTATTGATATGTTTATTCTACAAGAATGAAAGTTTATTAGATAACAAGTGAGAGCTAGAAAATAAAGTAGGAGATTTGAACTCAAGATGTGTGATTTATGAAGGGGCACAACCACTACACCAAAAGTCAAATTTACACTTAAAAAAGCATTATTTAATATATATATTATGTTTTTAAACTTTAAATTAATATTAAAATACAAAAACCAAGAATGTGAGGGGAGCACGCCCCTTCTTAAATTCGCCTTTTGTTAAAACATTTTTAATATAAACAAATTAAAATTGAAAGTCTCGAGATTAGATCGTTTCCAATCAAAATTTAAGAAGAGTGTATAGTTGTCATTGCATGAATGGTAGCATTAATGTCATTGCAATTTGCTCCATCAACCATGAGTTAAAATTATTATGTAGCACTCAATACTATTTTTCAATGATTAGTTGCCATTATTTTTAAAATAAATGGTGTACAATTGAGCAATATTTTAAAAATTGTTTATACATAAAAAGAGGGGTCGTGGTCAGAATGTGAATAAAATAAGTAGACAGTAGGAAGAATACCAAAAAGTTTTTGTGTGACTGAAGGTGCTATGGTGAGTCTTATTGTCTTTTTTTAGAAAGAAAATGGGTGCTATGTTGAGTATTGACAATTGAGCATGAAATTATTGCATCATATAGACTATGGAATAACTGTGAAAATAGAGGAAACAACTATGTAGGTATTAAATTCAACTCAAATAATAAAAAAGAGCTGTGGTCCAAACTATATATAGATATAGATATAGATTTACGTCTTTTTTCAAAAAAGTTAAAAAAGGAAAAGAAAAATAAAGTACTTATGAGGATTATTCCAAATTTAAAACGGAAACAAGGACACGTACCAGATAGCATAGAGGCCTCGTGTTCAAAAAAATTTCACTCCAATTTGTATTAACAAATTGAAGGTAAAGGAAGGTTGGTGTGATTGGTGGTATATGTGTATTTAATCCACCTATTTTATTGGCTAGTGTTAACTCCCACAATTACTTATATTCTATAATGATTACTAACTTAATTGTATTAATTATGTACAGTATTGTTGGTAATTTAGAATTGAGCAAAATTGTCTTAAAAACCTATATGTGAACATTAATTTAATTAATCCAAGTATGATAATTGGAGTCTAAAGCAACATGTAAAATTTGGCGTAATTTGTAACGAGTAACAATATTATGACTAAATATTGACTATATAACATGTTTTTTAAGAATTACAAATATATGAAAATTAATTAGTAATCAACATTAAGATTTGAATCTAAATTCTGTTAATTTTGGTACATAGTTGCAATTGTCCTTAGAATAGGTTGGAGTCCATTTTTTAACAGGATGGATTAGTTATAAATGTATATGTTATTTGCATCTCAATGGAAACGGAAAAGGAATGGTTGGAGCCTACTGTGAACTACCCCAACCTCAATTAATAAGCTCGATGAATTAAACAAAGAACCATCCCATTTGCATTATATTTTAGTCAAAACAAATTTATAAGCGTCAACCATGCTTGTTAGATGCGACGCTAGAGGTCTTTTTAAAATTCTTGTAAACACTCACAAAGAAAGCTATTTAGATCAAATCTAGAATTTATGATGATCACTCTTAGGAGCCTAAGACAACTCACTCCAAAAATATGAAATATATAGTTTGATCAACACTAACTAAGTGAATTGATTGTTTACATCAAATCTAAAGAAAGATTTGAAAGAAAAAATTAATGTGAAAAAGGTTGAATAAACACAAGTTTTTTAATATTGATATTCTCCTCCCAAATGGTGGACACTACAACCCTATTGATACTAATTAAAATATTAAATAAAGGTTACAACATTTAGTTTTATGCTCTTTCGATTAGATTACTGTAATAAATGAAAACAAACATTAAATAAATACATAATTTCTTAAATATTTAATTTTATGACTTTTGTGTTGTCCAAACAACTTTTCAACTGTCAAGAATTCAATCTTTTCAACTTCTTCACTTAATTCAATTATGACTTCTTGATTCGTATGATAAACTCTAAAAACCCTCATAGATAGATTTCATCTCTTCAACTTATTCATTTGATTCAATTATGATTTTTTCGTTCGTATCACAAACTCTAAGCTGGCTCTCAGAGTATGAAGGAGCGGAGTGAGCTATTTTAGTCCACTCTATGTTTTCCCTAACGATTATCAAAATCTTAAGATTAAGATTAGAACTATTATTTTTCAGCCGTCACTATTTGTCATTCTCCTTTCACTACTATTCACTCCCTTCTTTCACCATTCCTCACTCCCCCCTTTTATTATTCCTCACCTTCCATCTTTCACTCTCTCATTTTTTCTATTTCTCACTTTCTCAAACATAGATTATAGTGATTCAAAATATAATAATCAATCCAAAAATAGATTATTATAACTCACATACTATAATAACCACAAGTTATAATAACTCACTCTACGCCTTAAACCCTTCCTAAAAAAACCTCAGAGATTGATTCCGAAAATCCATCCTAAATAATTAGGGCAATGAAACTATTATACGAAAAATAAATTTTGGATTAAGGGAAGAGAATTTAGCGATGGAGAACCAAAGATAAAGGGCAGTTTTGTAATTTAGTAGTTTCTCCACTTTGGAGAAATTCTGGCTTTTGTACTTTTAAGAGGTTGTGTTCCACCAAAATTGACATTGACATTGGGATAATAATGTGAATACAGAGAAGAGAAGTCATGTCTTGGCCATCAACCCATAAACGACAAAAACACACACCTTCCAAAACAATTGTTTAGGGAAACTCAAATATTACTTTTAACAATATTATATACCACTCTTACCTTTGCCAATACCCTCCACTCCTCTCTTTTCATTCATTCCTGTTCAAATTTCTATTGTAAAACGATCATTACGTTGGTTATCAAAATTTAAAACTTTACAAACTTGTAATTAAATGAACATGTCATGGGAATGTAATCCAAAATTTATTGCTTTTTCCACATGTTTGGAGTCTTTATGAGTTGATTTTAAGACCCTTTGAATGCTGTATAATTTCAATAACATAGTGACCTCTCTGGATATGATTGAGAAGCTGCCATGAAGAAGGGGTAGGGAAAAGAGAAGTAATGGTGTAACCGTTTTCTTGGCATTTAATTTTGATACCGAACTTCCACTATTCGTAACATTATTTTTGACAGACGTGTTGAGTTTGCATTTATTGGCAACACACTCATTTCTTTCTTCGTATCATCTTCACGGACCGCCCAACTGAAAAGGCAATGCCATACTTCATTAAAAACACTTTGATTGGAATCAATTATACCAAATATATCTACGTTTTATAGTGGTTGAATATGAACAAAGTACGTTAACCACGTATCACTTCCCTCTCTTTCTATTTTTCTTTTCTCTACCATCACTGTGGTGTCAATAATAAATTTAAGATTAAATTCAAAACATTAGCCTTATAGGCTTTTTAAAAAAAGTTAGTCAACATTAAGAATCTACGTGCTATAAAAGTTTATGTGCAGAATCACTACCTATTGTAATTACTCCAAATTTAAAAGAACATGGCATGTGCTATTATTAATTTTGGGCATTAGTTTTATATTATTTGTCGATAATGAACTTAAAAGGATACGAGCTATTTTATGAATCAAATTGTTGATATAAATTATTTAAATAGATCCATGAATATTACTTTGAGGCATGAGTGTTAAATATAAGCATTTACAAATAATAATAATTAAAAAGCACAATAAAATATAATATTTTATCAAAAAGTCTATCGATAACAAATATATAAAATTTTAAATAAATAGTCGTATATTGGAATCATGACATATTAATTAATAAATAAATATCAATTGATTAAATTATTAATACTTAATAATATTTATTTTCATAAAATAGCTAAGACATCATAAATGGTAAATGGTAACAATAAAAAAATTGAAATATAATTTATTGATTAATCAAGTTATGTTTTTACCATCAGTCTCTTAGATATAATAATCAAATCAATAGAAAAAGGTATTTAAAAATTTTGGTTTGATGTGTTTTATGTTCTTGAATATGATGTTATGGATTTAACAAACTAAAATAAAATAAATTAAAGTGATAATAAATTTATGCCTAAAATTTGATGAAAAAAACTTGTTAAAACAAACCCATCCTTAATTAATTTTATTTAATGTGTTAAGCACCACGTTAATCTAATTCTTACCTACCATCAACGCTACAAATATCCCAGATAATCATTGCATTTTTCTAATCATATTATTTTATATATTCTACTTTTACTTTTTTCATCGTTTATTTTTCAACGTGAAAAGGAAAAAGTCTTTAGATTAAATTAGCTTTTAGTTAATTTTTAAAGTACATATGTTTTAGTCTCGAAATTTATAGAACAGGAATTATTTACTATTATCATAATTTAATTTTAGATCTTCTAGATTTTATATGGAACACATTGTCAAAGTATGATTTTGTCTCCTATTCAAGCTTCATTAACTTTTTTTCAATTTTATTTTTCTTATTCAACATTCTTAGTTTTGAGTTGAAAAATAAATTCATCACAAATTTTCAATAGGAATTTAGTGAAATATCCCTAATTTTTTTTATTCTTAGGGAAATTTTGATATAACTTTTTCTTTTTTAACGAAAAGATTTTCATAGAAATCCCAACAATTTTCTTTTTTAGGTTTGAAAAGTTGTAATAGAAAAAAGTAAATGGGAAAACAATAGAATTAGAGACAAAATTATTTTCATCATGTGGGGTCTCCACTTAAAATCTAAAAAGATCAATAAAGCAAGGTTTGTAAGAAAGAGGTTAGTTTTGAAATATGAAAACAATATTATAAGCAATTTTTGGTAGATATGAGAACTTTGGACTAACAAATAATTCACCCTTTCGTTCCACTTCCCTGTTTTGGTTACGTGCTTTCCAAGTTGTGGATTATTATTATTACCAAACTAAGAGATATCTTATTTGAACTTTCTTTCAATCAAACTTTATTGGATCTCTATTTTCTAATATTAATTTTTGGTTAGACACCAAAAAGTGTATAGGATAATTATTTTAAATAAACTAATAGTCATTAACCCCAAGTTTTTAGCAATTGAGTGTTTGGAGAAAAATCAACTTAATAGTGTACATTATAGAACCTAAGGACTAAATGAAAAACTCAATGATAAAAATGCAACATTTTGAAACTTAAAGTAAAAAAAAAAAAAAAAAAAAAAAAAAACTCTGATCATAGAAGTGTAAAATGTTAAAGCCTAGAGATTAAATAGAAAGTAGATCCAAAACATCTAATTAAATTCCCGTTTTATAAATAATAATTAAATATATAACAACATTCTTAAAAAATTACAAATATAATAAAATTTATTAATGATAGATTTATAGAGATGATAAACTCTTATACTTTATCAGTAATAGACTATTATTAAGTTTTACTACATTTTGATATATTTATTATATACTTAATTATTTTAAATTTAATTGTTATATGTGTTATCATCTATAATCATTATTAGACAGAAGCATTAATTATCTTTTTCTTTTTCTAAAATAAGAAAGAAACAAGTGCATCTTAATTTCTTTTCATAAACCAAGATGAAGCTTGCATTAAATGGTATTTCTCGTATTGTTGATACAAGTACAAAACCAAGATGAAGCTGCATTAAGTGATATTTCTAAGATTGTTGATACAAAGTACAAAATATATAGTTACAAATTTAATGCTTCTGTTTCTTAATTTTATATGTCATTTAAACCATTTGCACTGCTCAATCCAAATGGTAAAAATTAGGTTAGATTAGTTTTTATTTTAGGTTGGATTAGAGTTGGTTACATTTTGAAAAATCCAATATGTTGTAGAAAAATTTAAGTATATTAAAAATAATATAATTAAAAAAAAGAAAAAAGAAATAAATAAGTTGACAATCAAACTAAATATAAATTTCAAGGCTTGGGTTGAGTTGAAAATCTTATTTGGTTTTTTGGGTTGTCAATTTGATCAATCGAAAAAAATCTACGTAATTCAATCCAACCCAATCCATTTACACCCTTCTAAGTTATTCATAATTAATTTTTTAAAAATATTTTTTAAAGAATTTATTTCTAATTTAACTTCTAAAATTATCTATCGAGAACCAATCAAATTCATAACATCTACAAACGATCAAGAAAAACCAAAAGACTAAATTAGATGTCTTCTCGAATAGGTATACAGAATCTCCATGAACAATAGACCGAAGTTTAATCAACTAACGAGAAGTTGAATTTACATTCCATAAATTCGTATTTGCAATGAAATGAATCAAAAGAGTCACTCCTTTAAAACAATGTGGTTCTTCTCATCTTCCCATTTGTTTAATCTTTTTGCTGCTTCTTCCACCTGCATCATTATAAAACATTATATACTCATTTTAAGTGGATAACTGTAAAATTTAACAACATTT
>JBBPDI010000001.1:3540174-3557781 GCA_037974545.1 Cucumis variabilis
TTAAGTTTAAATTCATGGCATTTGTGTTTTCTCCTTATAATTTTTTCTTATTTAGGTTTATGTTCTTGAATGGATTTCTGCCCCTACCCTTGAATACATGTCGTAGCTAAGAATTTTACTTAGGCTCGTGAGTTTCCTTATATTCGTCAATGCTTGGAATCAACAAGTAGCAATTGTGTTCGAACTTGAATAATGTGACTTTTAGCTTTTTCTAGGATTTTAGTCATGCATGTCCTGAAAAATTAAGAGAATAATTGGTTAGTTAATCAAACTTTTTCTAATAAATACCCACACAATTGAACCCTCACACTCTTATACTTGTGTTTTAATCTTATGTGAACTCTGAGAACTTAGTAGGATTTATGCATAAAGTTTAATTAGAGAGTTTTCTTTAGTTGAAAATTAAAATATGCTTCCTTAGTTAGTTGGTTCATCCTTAATAATTAACTCTTTTATCTCTACTTAGGGTTCCATTTGCTCTCACAGCTACGTCTTCCTATTCATAGGATGATCTTTTACCTTTTATCTTTGTTTTCTTGTCTTTTATCTCTATCCAAGTGAATCCACGTTTATTGTTTTAACTAAATAGCTACCTTTCAAAAACTAGTATTTGTATTCCTTTTCAGATCGACCGAACCCGTTGCCATTTGTATTAGTTAATAGTCTAAGTAGTATTGATCAGTATGATTATATAAATTTTATTTAATTGACTATTTACTGATCTAATAGTTAAAAGATTACACTTCAATTGAAAGAAAAACTCAAAACTTAATAACTAAAACAACACCAGCTTAAAACTTGGTCCTTCAATAAAAACTAGACCCTAAAACCTAGAAACAAAAGAAAAAAATATTTTTCCTAAAATTAAAATAATTGTAATTCAAATTTAAAACGAAAAAGTTGTATAGAATTGGTAGATGTATAAAATAATAATCATTTTCAATTTTCAATTGAAATATCAATTAGAAAACAGTACAATGATGAATCATTCCCAACATGAAATAAGATAATGATATATAGAATCCTTAGTCACCTTTGCCCTTGTGAAGAAGCTAAGATGGAGAAGGAGGATGCCAACCAATGCAATCCACCAGAGGATGAAATTCGACGACCGTGAGGAAGAAGACGTTTGATGTGAAGGTGATCGCGATGAAATTAAGGTACAACCGAGGTGAAGAAAAAGAAGAAGAAGAAATTGAGGGAAAGATGATCGCGAGGTGAAGAAGAAGAAGAAGACGTCCGCGAAATTAAAAAATTGAGGGTAATTCTTGTAATTAACAAAAAAAATTCACCGTGGGTCTCAATAAACTTTATATAATATACGAATGGTAATTAGTTTATATTTTGTTATATATATTTCCCTAGTTTATTTTTACATTTGTTTCGTCCCTTCTCTTTTTTTAGGGAAAAGAAGATCCACCATTACCAAATAAGCCCTACGTTACAATAAATTAAAAAAACACAAAATTTAGTAATGAATTAAAACCAAAATTAATTAGATTAACTAAGAAAATAAGTAGGACGAAAATAAAAACTTGCATAAGAAAGGAAATATTTTTCTCAACTTTGTTTCTCTAATTTTCTAACCTAATATTACAATTACTTTGTAAAGAAAAGAAATTAATCGAATAGGTCAGGAAATTATATGGATTGATTCAGACAAAAACGTTTATGAAATGAAAGCTTACTTCCAAAGCAAAATAGTTTATTAAACATAATAAATTAAAACTAGAGTACTGCATGAAAATCTATAAAAATTTAAAGTTAAAGATTATCGTAATCCAACTCCATGAAAATCTAAAATGAAAATGAAAATGTACATACATGCATGTTGATCAGTTTCTCTTTGTTCTTATATGATCATAAAAATTTTCCACCATATATGGCCCAACCAGGAGGGTAACGCATCTACCCATATGTCATATGTGGGAGGAACAAGATTGAAAAGCAAAACTTAATCTGCAACTCTCATGGACACTACCCTATTATTAATTTCTCTTTTGTAAAATTAATTAAGCCCCACAACGTTGGGTGACTCGTGTCTAATAAATGAAACACTTTAGTATAGATAACACCATAAGGATAAAGATAGGTGGAAACAGTCCCTTGATGTTTTAAAATAAAGATGTATTGCAAATTTTAGATCTAAGTTTTGTGGAAATTAGGTTTTATAGTAAAGTACAATACGATAAATGTAATGGAAAACGAAAATGGAATAAAACAAATTGATGGAAATTACGTATATATTCTAATGCATTTTATTAGGGCAGTTGTTTAATTTATTATTAAAAAATACAATGCAATAAAATAAAATAAAAGGTAATTTAAAATAGTGAAAGTTGAGTTAAAACAAATATAGTGGAGATACTATTTTCTCTATCAAAACAAACAATTCAGTTTGATGGTGTAAATCAAATAAATTTTATTGGGGTGGGTCTTATACCTAAATACATTATAATTAAATAAAGAAAAATTATGTAGAAGAAATTCCTTGATCACATAACTCTTTGAAATCCTCAAGAAGTAATGGCAAACGTTCTACCTTATTTAATTAACTTGAGATTATTTAGCATTTCATTCCATCATCCTCCTCTCCCCAACACAACCCTTTCCTAAAAAAGAATATGCAAACAAAATTCAATGTTATAAATTATATAATATAGTTCAACTTAAATAAACAATATATATTTAAAACCCCTAATTATAAATTATAAAGCAATAAATAAATTGCCCCTAATTTTAACAATTCCTTCCATTGAAGTCAATACAAAAATCTTCAAACGCCAAAAATTTAAAATGAAATTTGAAACAAAAAAAAAACTGTAAATAGTCGAACACATTTGCCGCCACTTGTTCGAAACAATGTGAAGCAACGGACATCTTAAAATAAATATTTTTTTATTAATAAAATGAAATTGATTTACAAAAACTAGAGTCGAATTAAAAAATCATTTATTTTAACTTGATTCAACGTAAAAATGACACATGCTACTAAACACACCTACTACGACATCTTAAATTCATCAACAACAAGAAAACAATCCATTAATTATCTCTTAGAAAACAAATTGTGAGATTTTTTTTTTCTTTTCTTAAATATGGGTTGGATGGCATTTCTTTAATGTGACATACAAAAAGATAAAAGCTTGTTTGTATCAAAAATTTGAGAAATAACATTTCACAAAGGTGGGTAAGATTTTGGCATTATTTGACATCCTCACCTTCGAAAAATAGATAATATCTAACATAACCCAAAAAACTCACAATTCTAAAAATAAAGAAATAAAGAAATAAAAAATTTAAAGAAAAATTCAAATTTCAAACATGTAAGTGTATAATATTAGATTAAAATCTCATTCAAAAACTTAAAAGAAGTAAAGCGTAATGTATTTAAATATTGAATGAATAGATGGAAACTAAATCCAAAATTTATGGACCATTTTTTTTAGTTTAACCCCATGTTTTATATTTAGTTTTTGGTTTTTGTTTTTAGTTTTTTAAAATTAACTATATATTTTTTTTTATATAATTTATATCTTTCTCGAATAAAATTGTTGAATTCTTAGACCATTAATTTTTTAAAAAACTAATTTTTAGACCTTGATTTGATAATCATGATATTTTTTGTTTTTTATTCTTGAAGAATAAGTTTATTTCTACTCAATTTCTTACTCTAATTTGCATATTTCTTAAGGTTTGTAAAAGCTATTTTTCTTTTCATATTTTTTCAGAATACAATTCATTCATTTTAAGTATTGATAAAAAAAATAGATTTTTATAAAAACTAAACAAAGGTTTATATGTCTAATTTTTTAAAAATCTAAAAACCGACTAGTTTAGAACCCTAAGTTGTGGGTAACGTCGTAAGTGCACCATACCCAACGCATTCCTATCTTCTAATTTTCCACTTTTCGCCTTTCTTTTTTTCCCTCTCGTCGTTGAAGAAAAACCCCATCACTTCAGAAATGAAAGAAAAAGACAATATTGCTTTGGCTCTCAAAACTAAAAGCTTAATGTTGACAAAATAAATATATAAAAACAAAAAGATATTAATATTAAACCTTAATTAACTTACATATGGCTGCCTGTGGCTGTGGCTAACCATCATCATGGGGTTGGCCAATTTAACTTCTAAACAAATCACAACGTTTAATAAATAAATTCTAAAAAAAAATTAGCGTTACTTAATAATAAATCTAATTAATTATACCGTATGTAATATAATGTGATGTCAGCATTTAAATTTATTGGGCCCTGAAAATAAATTATAAATAAAACAATATACACAGTCGTAATATATTGAATGCAATTATTTTGCAATTGGTCTTAAAGAAAGGTTTTGTTTTTTATTTGAGCAAAATCGAACACGTCAGTTGAAAACAAATTGAATCAAACTCAATGAATAGAAGCCATAGCTGTCAATTCAAGTGGTTCATTATCCCAAGATTCCAATCCTATCCTTTCCCAACCGAACATACGAAGTTAAAACAATATATACATACATCATTTAGGTCCATGTGGTAGTCTTCATAATCTTTTGGTGAGAAAGGATAGTACTAGAAGAAATTTATAATCGATGTTACTAAATATATTTGGTTATAATTTTTTTTAAAATTTTTATTCAATACAATTAATCAAAATGAGTTCATAAATAGTTATTCGAATCATTATAAAACTTTCAATAAATATACCAAAAAATGTGTCATGTATTACTTGAATATCTCATCTAGTTAAATAGGAGGTTACTGAATCTTCATATTTATTTATTTCAAA
This sequence comes from Cucumis variabilis, assembly GCA_037974545.1. NCBI lineage: Eukaryota > Viridiplantae > Streptophyta > Magnoliopsida > Cucurbitales > Cucurbitaceae > Cucumis > Cucumis variabilis. The sequence continues at coordinate 3,544,948 of JBBPDI010000001.1, forward strand.
TTTTGTACATATAATTAATCATGAAGATATTGAGAAAAAGGAAAACAAAGAATAGTGATATAGTTGTTGTACTTTGTGGTTAAATGTGTCTTTTTAACGGGATTATGAGGTAACAAACCAAACCCTTTATCTATCTTTTTAACTTATATCATTTTTAGTTTGATAGTTTGTGCAAATCAAATGAATTATTTGACCTAAAAGGAATACAATTTAAAGATTTATCAATATTAATTTATAGAATAATTATCTAAAATATAGCAAATTTATGTACATATATCAACTATGGATCAATTAACTTGTAAAAAAGAATTAAAAGTCTAAGTTACGCATGTTTCCATCGCAATTGATTGTAGTTATTCAATGATAGCAATGGATAACACATTTTTCGAATTAAAAACTATTACTAACACTGACTATCAATGAAGTAAGAATTAAAATATTCATGGACATGTCGATATATCAATGGATATATCTGTAAATACAAAAACTACACTTTTCTTTCATTCAAACACTCTTTTTTTTTTTTAGACATAATCTGACGATATAGGGTTTTTAATCATTTTTTATATAGATCTAATCGAGACAAATATTATATTTTCATACTAAAAACATTGTGGCATTTAAGAAATATTTGCACATCTAGTAAAGTTGCGATACATCTTAAAAAGAGTGTGATCCGCGACCAAGTCTCCTCCTACACGCTTCATTTTTGCATATTTTTGTTATTCATGTTGTGTATTTGTCTTGAAGTTCCAGTCCTTTCATTTGTGTGTTGTATTTTTTGTTCTTTTATGACTACTCCAACAGGATCTCCTAAAACATTTGGTTTAATACCTATCTTAAATTGTTGTTACATTTATTCAAAAGTTTAAATTGACAAATGAAAACAATATTAATATTATATTATTTTAAATTACAAAATATAACACTTGGTTTTTCACCTATAATGTTACAAAAAAAACAAACAAAAAAAAAAAACTCAATGACATTAAATGATATAGTGACAATTTAAAAAAATGTCAACCATATTTTAATCTTCTCCCCTTTCTCTTTTTACTTATTTAACTAGAATTAGTCGACACTTTTCTTGTTACCTCAATCAAAATTTTGAAAGAATAAAAATACTCTCACTTTAATAGTTTTAAATCAAATGTGATATGAAATGAATAATTATAATTAAACAAGAGTGTGATCACATGAAGGTTTAAAAATTTAATTAATATCGCCCACAATTTAATTAACAATATTGCATATTCTAAAGTTGCAAAGTTTGAACAAATTTTATGTACAATTGATTGATAATGAAAAATAATTATATGGTTAAGTGAACAAACACAATGAAAAGTCACATACGTGAGGTATTAGGGCTGCGGTTTATGGTTTGATTTGATCACCAACTCATCATATCTTCCATTTTACAAAATCACTTTCATTGACTATAATAAGCATTAAATTAATTAATTCCAAGTAATCAAAAGTGAATCTTCCCTCTATATTGTCTGATCTCCATCCCCATATTTTTTTTAAACATTAATCAAATATATATCTTTAAAATGCTTTATAAACCTAAAAAAAAAAATCATCTCTCCAATGTAAATAATATAATACCAAGATTTAAAAATTGGTTGATGGCTGATAGCATCATATTAAATTTCTCGATAATATTTTCGTTCATATTTTTATACTAATAGAAAAATCCAAAAAATACAATAAATATAACCAACAAATATTTCTGATGTAAATTTCATTTAAATAATAAATATAATATTATTTATATTATATTTATTATTTAAATATAATATAAATAATAAATATATTATTATTTGATTAATGATAATAATAATATAATATAAATTTTAATAATAACAACAGGATGAAAAGTATTAGGCCGACTGCACATAAAAATATAGAAGAACACTATGGAAAACCGCTTTTATTTATATATTTATAATTTCCAGAGAAATCGTAATGCCTAAATATGAAGGAGTTTTTTTTTATCTTTATGGGTATCCTAAAATTCATTGGCAAAAGAAGTTTACTGGCATGAAGAGAAGATAATAACATTGAGAGAATCTTACACACTGTCGAAGTATACTTAGAGAGATGTCTCACATTTATAATCAGTCAGTCGAGTTCTATGTGAGTTATTATAATAGTTGAATATAGCATAGAAGTGTAATAAATAATAAAGTACTGTTTAACTCTTTAAAATTAATGAAATATCTCTCTGTATCTGTTTTTCCGTTTGACATCCATTATTCAACGATTAGTACTTTTTTAATAATATTTAGCTAGAACTATTTTATTAATAAGGAATTGTCATATGAATGGAAAAAATATTAAATTACTTACAAAAAAAACCTAATTAATTAATTAAGGAGAGTTGAATAGATTTTGCTACATTTTATAAATATTTTCAATATTTTGTTAATCCAGAGCTATTCTAGTCTATATCATGAAGTTAAAGACAACAAAATCTTAATACAAATAACACAAACCATGATCCATACTTTTATTGAATTCATCACACATGAGGCTCACTGTCGCGACATATCGATTATAGCCTCTCGATTATATGCAAAAATCAATTCATGTCGATTTGTGCGGACCAATGCAAACAAAGTCTCTTGGTGGGAGTTTTTATTTCTTGATTTTTATAGATGATTATAGCCGTATGAATTGGATATATTTTCTAGAAAGCAAATCAAAAACATTTGAGAAGTTCAAGCATTTCAACGCAAAGGTAAAAAAGCAAAGTGGCATGTTCTTCATCGAATCCCTTCGCAGTGATAGAGGTGGAAAATTTTTGTCCAACAACTTCAACCATTTTTGCGAGGAACGTGGCATCCATAGGGAGCTGACAACACCTTACACTCCAGAGTAAAATGGGGTAGCCAAGAGGAAGAATCGAATTGTGGTAGAAATGGTAAGAAGCATGTTGCAAGTGAAAGACCTTTCGAATGATTTTTGGGCTGAAGCGGTATCGACTTCCATCTACCTGCTAAACATCTCACCAACAAAGACTATCATGAATAAAACTTCATTTGAAGCTTGGTATGACAAAAAACCCAATGTAAATCATTTAAGAGTTTTTAGTTGTATTTCTTATGACTTTGGTAAGTCATTTAAGAGTTTTTAGCTGTATTTCTTATGCTTGATACCCTCTCAAGTTCTTCAAAAACTTGATAAAAAATCTGAAAAATGCATTTTTGTTGGTTATTGTACTCAATCCAAAGCATATAGATTGTATAACCCTCTTAATGGCAAAATTACCCAATTGTGTGTGGGATAATATGTTTTCCAGCTCCCTGCTAACGGTCTCATGCTTCGCTGCTGACTGCTCCACCAACGGCTCCAAAATATCATTACCCTCCATCCTTCACTCTCTCTCACCCTCTCTTCCACAAACCAATTGCAAAAGAATGTATTCAGCTATAACCTTTTTATATCTTTTATTGACGTCATAATTAATTTATATTATCTATTCATTTTGTAGGAGTTTCGTATAATGGCTGGTGGTGATTTTCTGTGTAGGACACAGTACAGACCCTTTTAAAACTTATACCATAGGGTTTATATAATCACGTGATTCCGAAATTTGATTTTGTCTTCCCCTATAATTTCGTAGGTTGCATTGAATGATTGAATGAGTGAGTATGAGTGGTTGTTTCCTATTATTATGAGTGTCAGATCCTATTATGTTTGGCCTATGTATGCATGGACTGATTAGCAGATGAGTGTGTACCATAGGGAAAATTGTGGTAAATTAATAAGTTTATGGATTGTTTGATTGTGTTTCTAAGTATTTATAAAACATTTTTTTGTATGATTTTAAATACCTATTTTCATAATATTTAGAAAGTCTATGAAAGATGATGATCCATCGTTTTTGAGATATCACATTTATATATTAAATTTTGGATTATGTGTTAAAAAATACTTTTGAATGTTGAAAATTTATCTAATATAATCTTGTATCGTTAATTTTATGTCTAATCGTGTCACTAACATGTTAATAAAAAGGTTATTAATAAAAGATACATCTTATATATATATACTTGACAACTATATCACTTTTTAGATGCTTTTGTGCATATTATGAAGAAGTAGAATTTGATTGTTTCTGTAAACCACCAAATATATATGCAGTTTAATTTAATACTTAATCAATAGTGTTAAATTTTTAGCATAATTTTAAGTATTTTTTGCATATTCAATAATATTTATTGTCCCAAAATGACTAAAATTTAGTAAATGAAAATCCAATGCAATTTTAAGAATCGGTGGAACAAATTCAGTACCTGTATAATTACAACATTGTTGTATATGTTTTTCATATCAACAAGTACTTTTTCAATAACATAAATGTGAAATTATTTATAAAATATAACAAAAGAAATTAAATTAACTAATTAACGAAAATATGATGAATTTTAGTATATTTTGTAAATAGTTTCAATACTTTGTGATTTTTTTTCTAAAATGTCCATGTATTGATTGTTAATCTAAATCTGATTAAAGCCAAAATTCTTCTGGTCTACATCATCAAGCTAAAGAAAACAAATTCTTAATACAAATAACACAAACCAAAGAATCCATGTTTCTATTGAATTCATCACACATGAGGCTCACTTTAATGCTTCAATTTTTATATTCTTCGTCGTTTTATCTGTGTCGTTCCATTTATTTATCCTTTTTACTGCTTCATCTACCTGCAATTTCAATTTAAAATTTTAGTTTTTCTTTTTTTTTAGTGTTTGAAAAGTAAAATCTTTTGAGAAAAAAACAATATTTGACTACAAATAAATTTCAAATATATATTCTTCACAAGTTAAAAGACAGTTTGTCATCTAGTAATATAACAATTAAGTGATCCACATGAAGAATATAGTTAAATAAACTGTCGCCTCATACTTCTTTTCAATTATTTCATAAAGGTTAGACAAATATAAATGTGAGCCTTAGCAAAAACTTTGTAATAAAAGTGTAATATTTTAAATTTTAGTTTTAAAAAAAATTATAACTTTTTGAAATAGACCATATAAAAGATAAGAAAACCATCTTGGTGTTATCTAATTAAAATTTGACATATAACACATAATTTTATTTTTTAAAAGATCAGGCATATTATTATTTTTCTACGTATAATAAATAATCTAAATTGCACCTGATTATATATAGTAGCTTCAGATAAATAATTTTACCTCTTTATTCCAATCGGTCCGAAATGTAATCCACGACAAAATGCAGGTTTGAATTGCTGTGCCACTAAGCATCCCTAACCATATGCCCTACACACATACACATATAACACATCTTCAATAATTAACATGTTTGTGAATATTTATTTTGTATTTACCATATAGTAAGATGTTTAGATGATAAGTATTAGATAAAGAGTAATTTAGAAAGTAAGAATACCTTGGCTCCAAGTTTGAAGTAGAAGCCTAAGAGAACACCCAAAGGCAAACCAACCAAGTAATAGCAACACACATTCACGCATGCAACAAAAGATTGCCATCCACATCCCACAGCCACACCTAATTATTCATTTTTTTTTATTTTCATTAACATAACATCAATCTTAGCTTCTTCTTTTTGTTTTTCTTTTCGTTTTTTAAGAAATTTAATGGTAAAAAAGAAAACAAAAGATAATATGATTGGTTCGTAATAATATAGAAAAATATATATATATACCTGATAAAATAGGTTGAATTCCATTGAGGATCAAAGTGATAGCGAGAAAAGGACAAAGATCTGAAACTGCAGCGGCGACCGTGGCACCTTCGGTGAAGACGTAGCTAATGACATTTCGCAAGGCAAGGATTGTGCAGGCGATGATTACAGAAATGGTGGTGGAAATTACCATGACCATAACTACTGAAAATGCAGCCGATTTTGGATGTTTGTTTCCTAGTTCGTTTCCAACTCTCACACTGTATCAAAAGTAAAATGAAAATTTCCTATTTGATTAATTTTTAAGGTCTTGTTTGATAAAGATTGTTGGTCGACTTTTGTTTTTTTTTGTTTTTAAATAAAGGAAGAGATGGAAGAGCTTAACCTAACAGCTGCATTGAATCCCACACAAATCATGAAAGCAAATCCATTAATCGTAGTGCTGCAAAACCAATATCAAACCTTTAACATTCACACCTTCAGTTTCTTTCCATACATATCATTTCATTTTAATTATAAACAATAGTTTTCAATCCTCAAAAATATTCTCATTAAAGTGATCTTCCCACACATTAGAATGAAAATTTTGTTCGTGAGAATATTCTCACTACACTGCTATTAAATCATTTTAAATAATTGATTGATAAAAAAAAAAAAAACTTAAATTATTAGTAAGTAAAGGTAAAATTCTTTTATATATCATCTAACAATATATGAAGCAAAATTTATACTCTCATGTGATTCCAAAAATATTCTTGATAATATAAAAATATGATTTTGAAAAAAAAATTACAAACAATTTACGCTTCATATAATTTACAATGAATTTATTACACTTCATTTTTTTCAAGTTAAATATTTTATAAATTCTTATTTTTTACCATTTTTCTATAAAATGGTACTCAAAACAGTAAAATTAATTTTAAAATAATAAAATTGTATTTTGATTATAAAAAGTGATTTTCACCATTTAAAACACTCCCAAACATGTATTTACTAGTTCTTCCACAAATTTTTCTGACTTCTAAATTAGTTCAGTTACCAAAATTTTAAGTTTGATACCATTATTTGAAAAAAATTCGAAAGAAAAAAATGATGAGAGTTTTTAAAAACTTAAATTAAACAATATTTTCTTTGCTTGGTTTAATATAGAAACATTAAGATATATAAATACATATATTTTTTTTTCTAATTTAGTGGAACATGCATTTACTAGTTCTTCCTCAATTTTCTCTTACTTTCCAATTCTTTTGATCATCCAAATTTTAGGTTGATACAATTGTTGTTAAAGAGTTCTTTTAAAACTTAAGTTAAATAAACTTTTTATTTTTGTTTGGTTTAATAAAAGAAATTAGGGATTTTAAAAAAATATAACAAATATTTATCCTAAAATACTTTTAAAAATGGAAAAAAAAAAAAAAAAGAAAAACCCTACAAACCTTAATAAAAAATATAAAAATTGCACCCATCAATACCAACATCCTTCAGATTTGGCTAAAAATTGAGAAAAAGAAGATAAAAATAAATGGCAAACCTGAAATAATTTTAAAAAATTGTTGATTTCATAGGATTTTCGAGTTTGTTAACACATTTGGGTGTTTTCTCACATTTAGGAAAATTTTCCAAAAAAATTGATATATCTATATATTAGGCATAAAACTTTTCTTATTTCTTTAATTTAACGACATAAGTTTTATACACGTTCAATTGAACTAATGTTAAATTGAATTTAAATTCAAACGATGAAATTGTTGAAAATACTAATACTATTATACAATACTTTATTTTTGTTATATTTGAAAAACCGATAGGATATACCAAAGGAGCAGTAAATGAAATAAAAATGGAAGATGGAGAGATAAAAGATTAGAAGTACCATATGGAGAGAGAATTGAGAGCCAATTCAGGATTTTCAAGCAACCCAGCAATCAAAACCAAAATCTGAAAATACCAAGTTTCCAAACAAAGCATAATCGCCGATGCCGCAGACAACTTGAAAAACTCCGGCAGCCCTGAAAACGCGGCCGAACTAAACCCTCTCCATGTCAGCTTAAACCTTTCACTTTTCAAAATGTAAACAAATTGGGCGGTCACAATGATCCACCAAGAAAGGCTCAGAACCGATGAGGCGCCAAAAAGGCCCAGCCCAAGTTTATAAGCCGCAACCCAACTGAGCGACAAATGAACTACCAACGTGGCGGCGGATATGTAAGCACTTGGAAGAACTACGCTTTGGGATTGAAGGAATTTCTGTATTGGAAAGTTAATGGCGTAGGCGAAGATTTGTGGGATTAGTCCGTACACGAAAATGGCAGCGGAGGAAGCTATTTCTGGGGATTCTCCTAAGAACAATAAGATGGGTTTTGAGAATACGTAGAGGAGAGTTAAGAGAAAAGCTACCATTGTTAGTAAGATTGCTGATCTTTGTAAGTATATTCCTAACATTTCGTATCTTCCTGCACCGTATGCTTGTCCGCATAACGTCTCCACCGCACTCCCCATCCCTAACTGTTTTTTTAATATAAGAAAAATCGAAACAAATCACACTTCTTATTAGATAGATTGGGTTTTCTAGTATCAAATACTTGTTAGTCTGTGTAAAAACATAAATTTGAAACATTTTAAGAGTTGATTGAGTATTTTAATTTTCATTTCATAATTTAACACTCAAATGAAGAAGAAGAAGAAGAAGAAGAAGAAGAAGAAGAAGTTACCATGAGACCGTAAGCAAAAATTTGAACTCCATTGTTGCCGAGAGAGGCGGCGGCGAGTTGAAGGTTACCAAGTTGGCCGGAGAAGATGCGAGTGGACATAGACATAAAGTTGTTAATCATATACACGAACACCGCCGGAGCCGCGAGCTTACTCAACAGCTTGAGCTCAATCCAAGCGGCTCGCAGGAATCGAACCACGTAACCCAATTGTGTGTCGGATAATATGTTCTCCAGCTCCCCGCTTACGGCCTCATGCTTAGCCGCTGACTGCTCCACCAACGGCTCCAAAATATCATTACTCTCCATCTCTCACTCTCTTCCACAAACCAATTGCAAAAGAATGTATTCAGCTATAACCTTTTTATATCTTTTATTGACGTCATAATTAAATTATTCATTTTGTAGGGGTTTGGTAGAATGGCTGGTGGTGATTTTCTGTGTAGGACATATTACAAACCCTTTTATAACGCATACCATAGGGTTTATATAATCAAACGTGATAACGAAATTTGATTGTTTTTTCTTTCTATAATTTCGTAGCTAGCCAAGAAAACATACCATTAATTAATTGTTGATTTCTTATTTGATTTGAATGTCGGTTTTCATGACATAATGGACGTAAGTAGATCTAAAGATTTTGTATAACCTCTTACAATCATTTTGTACAATTTTTTTTCATACTTTATAGTTACGAGTCATATTGCGATGGTCACACCCAAATATATTTGGTAAAGAAATGGACACGTCAATAGTTAAATTTTAGTTTACCAAGAAATTGTGGTGGGAGAGGTTGGGGGGTGTGGGATGGATGATTAATGAGGTGATTAAATGAGTGAATACGAGTGGTTGTTGGCTATTATTATGAGTGTCAGGATGATATTATGTTTGGCCTATGTAGGGAGATGGACTGATTAGAATACGAGTGTGGTACCAAAGAGGAAAAAATTAGAAATTAATAAGCTTGGACATTATTTGATTGTGTTTACTGTTTACAAAATGTAAATACTTTTATTTTAATATTTAGAAAGTCTATATAAACATAAAAGTAGAACATATTTTTTGACAATTAAAAATTTATCTAAAATATTTTTGTATCGTTAATTTTGTGTCTAATATGTCACTAACGATAAAGAACAACATTTGATATAACGACGGATTGCAATATTATGAAGTTGGAGAATTGATTGTTTTTATAAACCTCCAAATATTTATGCAGTTTTCATACTTAATCAATTTTTATCATAATTTTAAGTATTTTGTGCATATTCAATAATATTTATTGTCCCAACATAACCAAAATTAGTATATGAAAATCCATAGCATTTTTAAGAATTAGTGGAACAAATGTAGTACCTATAGTATGATACCAAAAAATTTAATGATAAATAAATAGTTCTAAACACATACTCAAAAACTTTATATATATATGTCAAACAGATCAAGAGCAATAATACAAATTATTGAACTTCACATACCATTATAGTTTTATAGATTATAACCACCACAAACTATTATGTATAACTAACACCCCAAACAATCATTAGCTTATCAATAAGACGGAGAGTTTGAACAGCTTCTTTCATATTTGTTAGCTATGGATTTCAAAGCTCCTGGAAATTTTTTAAAGTTCAACCCTCGAATAAAAATACTACTGAATATTTTTAAAATTTTGTAACAGGTTTGAAAGTTGCAAGTGAAGAATCAAATATTGGGATAGACCATTTCATGTACTGTTAGAAAAAATTGTGAGTCAACTCATTTTGGTGACTTTTATTTCTTAACCAATTTATAAAGTATACAGCAATTATCATTAAAATAGGTTAATTTAAGTCATAAATTTATATTTATGCGTGTCAAACCAAGCAATAATTCTTTAAGTAAATTAACTAACAAAAATTTTTTTGGTATATCAAAAAAGATTAGTAGACAGTTGTATACAAATACATGATCAATTTTACTATATTATTTTGGCGTAAATTGAATCTTACAATAGTTATTTAATTTATATTATTCTACTGTTAAACACAAGGATCCAAATAACACTACACTACAAATAGAAAGGGAAAAATAATGTTGGTAATTTATGCACTGAGCAAAAGTGACCAAATGTTTTTTTTTTTAAGAAAAAAAACGAAAGTTATTAACTTGGTCCCATCACATGATCCACATTCACTAATTAAGGCTTAGAATATTATATTCAAGTTGTGTTTTGCATCCAATTCCATCTCTTACTTTTTTCTATGATCTCAAGTCTGATACAAAGTTTAATTGGATTTGTTACTTTAATTAGATTTGTCTCTTTAAATTAAATAATCAATTGTGTTGTAAAATTTTGGAAGATGTTTATTGAGTTGTTCCTGTGACCAAAACTTTAAAATGTATCCATGTCCATGGAGCTATCTTGCGTTCTCTTTTTGTGATTAGTGTGATTGTTTGAATTGAGGTTTTAATTTGTTATTGTAAATGGCTTGGAGTGTCTATGGTAAGGATCGAATAAGATTTTTGTCATAAATTTAGAGGGTTGCATACTTTTTTTTATGGAAATGAGATGAAGTATAGATGGATTACTAAAATGATATTTTTATAAGTCCAATTAAATTAAATTTAGTAACTAAATGGTACGTTATTAAGAATTCAAATATTTTTTTATCAGTTTTATTTATTTGTTCAAAGTTTTATTTTTATTATACACATTCAATTTTTTATGTTAAAAACTTGATACTTAAATTGAAATTAAAATTTTTATAATTTTGAAAAATAGTAACTATCTTAAATCAAACTTATTTAAATACGTTTTTTAGAAAATAATAATTTCAAACGGAGTCTACATTTATTTGACCTTTTTAGTGAAATAAAACTACATTTCCCTATTATTCTCAATACAATAAAAGAAATAACAGAAAAAGGAGAAGGATTACATCACCATCTTTTTTTCCATTAAGAAAAATGAAACAACAAAAAAAAAAAGAAAGCTTAACTCAAATGAAATTTGTAAATATCTAAGAATAAGAGGTCTTGGATTCAAGTTCTTCAACCTCCAACTTATACTAAAAAACTATTATGTTGTTGGAGTTACGACTCTTTTCTATTCAAAGAAAAACGAAAAGACAGAAGAAAAAGATCGTGTGGAAAAAAAATTGAACAGTTAGATTTGTTTCAGTTCTACATTCGAGAATAAATCTTGCCAAATTGGTTTTATTCTTTTAAGTGAATTTAATCAGTCTTCAATATTAACAGTAAAGTGGTGACGTTCTTATGTTTGAATTTAAAGATTATCCTTTTATTTGAGAAAAAATATAGTTTATTTTTATTTCTTTTTTAATACATCAAATTCATTTTTGGTAAAACAGTAATGTTATTTAAACCATCATTGTTTTTCCCTTCCTCCTTTCAACCTCAAATTTCTATGGTTCAATTCAACAATGCATAGGCACACACTTTTTCTGGGATGGGTTAAATTTTTCATTATTGGTTTTGAAAAAATTTAAAACTTCTGAAAAAGCGATCATATAATTAAAATCAAGAAATCAAAATATATTGATATTAGACTATATAAATAACATTTGTTGCGTTTTAAAAACATTTATAAAAGATGTTGGATGTTAAACTTTTGATTTATGAATATATTAATGTATAAATGGTAGGTTGGCTGATATGTTCATCGAGATTAAAACTAATTTTTAATGTAGGAGAGTTGTCAGATTGTTTCTTATTTACTTTGATACTTACACCAGCAAAGCATTCACTCCACTTCTATTTCATTCCCAACATAATAATGAAACTGACAAAGGATAGTACAATGGGGTTTAAATTAAAGAATGGATCCAAAAAACTTTCAAGACTGGAAAGTTTGTTTACAGAACATGAAAAAGTGTAATGAATGTTGATAGAACAGGAATATCTTGATTGGTGAACTCGATAGAAAAGCATAAGTATCACTATACCCAAAGTGGAAGCAATTTTGAAAGGTCTGTCCATGATTGACGCTGGTGAGTACTGGGTAGAGTCCAAGAGGTATATTATAATGTACTCTTGATCTTCGTTAACATTCTCTATAAGGATATTATTTTTGTTGATAACCTCACTAATACGTCACATAGAGAACATATTAGTTAATACTATTGAAACTTTAGCCTCCTCCCTTGATGAGATGGTGGAGGGGTCGTTGGTTTAGTTGCTTAACAATTTGTGCCAATGGTTGTCTCTGAAAAAATTGTAATCTAAGACTAACCATGAGAGCCTCGTCTTCTGCTAGAACTCACTATTTGTGTAATGCCAACTCAAAATTGTTGCTGCATTATGCTCTGTTCAGGATTCAGGGTTTTGAACATTAGAAAAGAACCAAAAGAAATGGTTCCCCTTTTCCCACATACTCAATTAATTATTATTATCTCTAACAATGTGGATGCCATTGCCAACCATATTGAGTAAATACTAAAATGAA
>JBBPDI010000001.1:3588571-3599164 GCA_037974545.1 Cucumis variabilis
AAGTGTTTGTTGCTGCTATTCAACCTCGTTTCTTACCCGCTGGTTGGGATGTCAATCACAGGTACGCTGAATTACTTGATATAAACTCTTAAACTTCAAAATGGGAGCTCATATGGACTATCCATTTTATGCTAAATTTTTCTATCTTTTATAAAACATGATTATCGTTTCCTAATACTACCACGTGGGTCATTATATTATAATAGTTCCCAAGGGGTGCGTTTGGAGCTAGGAGTGGAGTTGTAAAGTTTGGAGAGTTGTTTAGTTGTAGGACACATAGTCTAAAGAGTCAATAGGACATAAAATTGAAGTTTAATAGTTGTGAGCCCACAAACTCTTTAGGCCAAATAAGGAGTGGATTTCTCTTATTTGCGTCTACTTGAAAGAGAGTGACGAGAATCAATCCAATAAGATTCCTGTTCCCCTTTATTGTTTCACAATCATATTGTGACCTTCCTCATCAATGTATCATTTTTATAGCATCACCATACTTCCTAGTTCCTGACAGTTATCTTATTTAGTGGTTGGAAAACGTAAAAGCTTAAAAGTTCTTTATCATTCAGTTAAAAAACTTTTGAAATACAGTATCAACGTTCATATTGATTGTGGAAAATCTAGTTAGAAATAAATATTTGCTTATACACATCCTTCATATTTTACAATGATGACGATAGAGATAAATGGATAAAAGTTGAGGTGTTGGAGATTTGATAAAAAGACGAGGTTGTTTTTATCCTCCTGCTGTTGCTGCTTACCTTTAGGGAATAAAGTTCTTACAGTAAGTTGTTTTACTTAAACCTTATTTCTTGCTTGGTTTCTCTTGACATCTTGTTTTATGATAGGTTCCATAGATCTGCTTGCATCTATATTAATTAACGTTTGAGCTCTTTTGACCATAGAAATCAATGACTGTACAACCGGAATACTTACAGCTATGGTTTTAAACTGCATCTTTAATAAATATTGATATAAATTTCCCCGCATTGTTGAACTGCATCTTCAATAAACATTGATAGAAATCTTACCGCATTGTTGACTAAGCATGAAAAGGTGGATACAATTGTTGTCAAAGATATCTTAATGCTTAATCTCTAAAGTTATGTTGTTATGTTCAGACTGTCGTGACATGAGTGGAATGTTATGATTTGTGGACAATGAAAAATTCTCCATTTTTTTTTCAATCCAGTGGTAGAAGGGACTTCGGCGAATTCAGTTTGTACAGTCCTAAAAAGAAAGCTTCCCCTGCTAATGAACGAACAATTTGAAGTACTGCAACTGCAGCAGTGCTATGTTGCATGTAATGCTAGCATCTCATTTTATGCTAGGAATTACTGCATCAGTGCAAAGGGTGATTTATTCAATTTTGTGCAGTGCTATGTCTTTGAGTTTCTCTAGCCTGAAGAGGTTGATTTATTCAATTTTGTGCAGATCGTTTGTATTATAAGATTAAGATGGCGGCCTTGTCTTTATCCCCATCTTGTGAGCGTTTCATCACCTCCCTTTTACCTTATTGACTCCATGCTTGGCTTGGCATATTTTTGACGAAGTATTCTTAAATTGTTTAACATAGGTTAGGGGATATAATTTGCAAAGGAATGAAATTTCAGTAGAGCTTAAGCTACCATTTAAATGGAATTCACGACTAAAGTCACTTCCAGAGTTCCAGGTAAATGACCAACCTTTGTTTTTCTGATTATAAAGTTGTTTGTTTTTAAAATTGTAGTACTATGAGGGTGAGGATCAGAAATTAGAATCACAGATCTCTTGGTTAGGCTAACACGTTAGTTGAGCTAGCTAATTTGATTGTTTAAGTTAAATATTTAATTTGGTCTTTTAAACCTTTTGAAAATTTCAAAACTTTGATGTATTATATTTTAAATGAAGACTTTCCAGAAATAAGTTTGCCAAAATTTATTTACTTAAAGTAATTGTGTAGTTGAATTATTGTTTAGTAACATACTTACACATGCCACTTGGTAGAAATATTTTTTTCCCCTTTCTTGCTCAGGCGGGTAGTGTTCTATATGTCAGGTAGAATTTAAATGGCAAGCTTTAGTAATTCAATTATACATCAAATTTGTTTTGACAAATGCTTACCAATTTCTTAATGGAAAGGACCTAATGCAGAATTCTGTATACATTGGAGGTTATACTGAGATCAAATTAAGAATTATCTAAAAGATTAAAACATCGGGTATATATCTTGCCAACGGATATAAAAAAAATCTATTTAAGAGTTTATCAACATCTTCTTAAGGCCCTTTGGGGTAAACAACTGTAGAGTGTTCTCTATCGAGCTAGTATTGTGAATTAATTTTTGAGGATTCAACCAAGGTAATGCACTTACCAAGCGTTTAATACTATTTAGTTTTTTAAACTTAAGTTTATAAACATTTGTTTAAAAACTTAAATTTATAAACATTTGTTTATGTTTTATTGTTTACGTGTTTTAAAAAATCAAGTCAAGTTTTGAAACTTAAAAGAAAATAGTTTTACAAAAATTGATTTGAAACTTGAATGAAAATAGTTTTAAAAAATTGTCATTGTTCTTATATTTTGACAACTATTTTAACTATTTTTTTTTTTTTTTGAAGAAATGTGAAATTCATAATGGAGAAATTAGGAGAAGAGAATTACCTTTGTCAATTATAAATTTTGGGTTTTTAGATCAACAACTATTAAGGTGAAAATTTGAACTTTTAATTTTCAGTAGGATTTAGCATGTTTGCTTTGAAAAGTGGACTAGATTAAAAAGAAATAGTTGGTAGATGAGTTGAACTTTGAAATAAAAGAGTAATATCTATCTTAGGTAGATACTACACCTAATCAGGTAACATTGTGTAACATCTAAATTAGTAAATAATATCATTAGCCTGACATCAAGGATGCTTTGTTAAGACAATATTGTCTTAGCCATTGGGAGAAAAAGGCAGTCTAACAAATAGTCTTTTAATGGTGGAATTTTACTATGGCTTCTATCTAATAATGGCAGGGACCAGCAATTCAATTGAACTTACGTGGGAGCAACATCTTAACAATCATCAGGTAAAGTATCTGCCTATCTGGGCAATCATGAGCTGTAAGAGATTTAGATTTTAAATGTATAGCTAATTTAATCACATCCACTATCTAAAAACATGCATTGAGTGGATGACTGGAGATCTCACACTGCCCTACCCATTATTAGTCTCTCTTCTCTAAGTTTGATGGTCAGCTTCAAACCAATTAAACAAACACTCGTTAAAATATTAACAGGTAAACATTGCTTTCTTAATTTTTTATTTTCCCTTGGCTCACATCATCAATCTAGATTCTGGTTAGTTTGAATTAAATATGGTGCAAGTATTCTAGTCTATAATTTTCAATAGTTCAAGTTGTGTCACTTAAGCCTCATTTGATAATTATTATGTTTTTTTTTTTTTAAAGTTTATATAAAAATTACATACCCAATTTTTTTTTTATATAGTTTTCTTACTTTATCTTTTAAACACTTGATTTTGTTTTTGAAATTGACTTAAAATTCTAATATGATTTAAAGGGATGTAAAATGCCTATTAAAAAAATTGTTAAGAATCAAGCATAATTTTTAAAATAGAAAACAAAAAAAGAAATGTAGTGAAGATTTATCAAACAAAATGAAGTTTAAATTGTCGTCTATATTTCAAAAGTCAATGGACCAAATTGCGATGATTGAAGTAGAGTTGACCTCTTAAAATAATCAAAGATGGAAAGAGATGAATTTGAGGCAAGGATTTTGGGTCCATGAATTTGGTTTTCTTATAGTTAAGCTTTCAGAACTGATAAAACTATATAAAAACACCTTAATATAGTTTGTCTACCTTTCAATATATTGAAGAAGAGTATAGGGTATCATGTTAGGTAAGCCACCCACTCCCACTCCCACTCCCACATGAAGCTTTCTGACATATTATTCCAAAGTCTTAGGATTTAAAAGACGTAAAAGGAAAAAAAAAAAAAAAAAAAGATTATTAGAGTATGAGATGGAAAGGCAGCTGAGAGAAGCTGAGGGGTTAGAAATTATACAAGGAATAAGGAAGCCACATGGTTGTCGGCAGACTATGTAGATGGAAAATGGCCTTTGCCTTTGCCTGTTTTTGGGGCCTACGCTCGTGGGTTGTGACCTTCTTCATCTTCCATACATGACCTCAAACCCATTCTTACAACGAGGGCTCTTCTTTCAATTTCAAATAAATAAATAAGATGTTTTTAATCACTCCTCTGGCTATAACAAGTTACACCATCTTCAATATTTGAACTAGTGCTGTAATTTGAAAATTGAACTATCTATTTTATAATATTTTCATTTTAAAAATTAAGTCTGTAAACACTATTTACGTCTCCAACTTTCTTTTTTATTTATTTATTTATTTATCTTTTACCATTGATTTTAAATCAAACCAAAATTTGAGAACTAATAAAAATAGCTTACAAAACAAAAAGTTGTTTTTGTTTTTTGAATTTGTCTAAGAATTTAACCATTTATTAGAGAAACATGAAAATTATTGTAACCCATAAAAAAACAAAATGGTTATTAAACAAAACTAATTTGGAAGAAAAAGAAGAACAATGTACTTCATGTGTTTTCAATGTTTCAAATATGTGCAGTTTGTTTATGACTATTAGAAAAAAACTCAACTATTAGTAATTAGTTTATGAATTCATTTTAAGTTATAAATTTTGCGTACTAATTGTTTTCATTAAAATATTATATACATTTTAATTTTAGAAAAAATAAAATGAGTTCATAACATGAGATGATATGATATGTTAATTATAGCTTTTTTTTTCCTTCTAATTCTTTATTTTAAATTTTGAATTCAAAATTTGAATATGTAAAACAAACATAGGTGTGTCTTTTTTTTTTTTTTTTTGAATTTTTGAATTTTTGAATTTTTACCATTTGGACCACCTAATCCAGAAACCAAATTAAAAAAGTAATTTTTTTTTACTTAATCCACTTGACTTTGTTTATTTATTTATTTTTTGTAAGAACTAAATTTTTGACTTGGTAACTACGAAAATGTTTTATAAATATTTGACATGAATTTGAATATGAGCTGGAATAGTATTTCTAAACATGCTCTAATCTAAATAAATAGTTAATTAATTGTACTCTTTTAATGACATTTCTGGTTTTGGTTTTCAGGTTTAATGAAAATTTTTGGTTTGTTTCTCATTTTCTGAAACGTTTCTAAATCGTGTTAAAATTTCAGAATCAAGGAGTCAAATTTCTTATTTCTATTCCCACTCTTTTCCTAAAAACAAACATAAAAGTATTATTTGATCCTTTTTTTTTTAATTTCTAAAAATGTATAATCAATAACAAGAAAGTTAGAAACAATACTAAAATGTAATTCTATTTTAAATAAAGAAAAGTAAGAAACAAAAACAAAATTTGGAAACTAAGTAAGAACAAAATATAGGTAACGAGAAATGAAAACGTTACCAAACAAGCGCTTGAATATTAAAATATATATGTGTATGAAACACATATATTTAACTTGAGTATAACTTGATTGGTTAAGAGAAACATTATATATTGGTCTCCAAAGCTAGCTTTATTTGGATTCACAACAATATAGGAAAAGGATGTGAAGTAAAAATCTTTTCGAATCATGAAGCAAATGGGTCCAAATTGCTTTGATTCAATAAATGTATTATAGTATTTTAAGAAGCATACGTACCCTACACAAGGACAGTTAATTAAACTTGTGTGGATTGACAAAAACTAGTGGGTATGATTGAAAGTTAATCTAATAATCCCACATGGATGAGATATTTTGCTTGGTAAAGCAACTAAGATGCAATGGTGGAAGAATCCATCATTCTTAATTCTCATTAGGTATCATTTTGTTAACAACTTGGCTGCTTCATCCTAATTGGATTACTCTGTTTCTAACTCTTTACATAAAATATGAGTGATTCCACTTTAAAGAGAAGAAAAACAAAAGTCAAATCTTATGTCAAACAGTAAAAATATGATAAATGTAGATGAGCAAGAAACTTTGAAATCACCCTCTTAAATTTGTTAAATTATAACAATTATACTCTTAAATATTGCAAAATGCTCAAAGGAGATTTGATCTAGAAGTCCTAGTGGTCTAATAATAACAATAATTTCACTTTGAAAACAAGGTGAATATATATTTCCAAAATTAAGGTGGACTAATACTTTTTCTTTTTTATAAAACTAACCATAAAAGTACAAAGTCAATTTAAAAATAATTCTTAAATACATGAACCAAATTGAAAAATTGGGTTAATGATATTAAGAAAAAGAAAGAAAAAACATATAAACAATTCTTTCACGGGCATTTGAATGTTACAATTTTTTAAAATACAATTTCTAAACTGTCATATTTAAAAGCTTTGACAGTAAAATCTCATAAACAAGTTAGGGATGTTTCAAAACGAATGCAACACAATTGGCATAAAACTTTCCAAAGTATTGAATAAACAAGAGGGGGGAGATTGTGACAACTTAACCATATGAAAGGTGGTTTTTGCAACTTTCCCAAAGAAAACTAAAACATGTCTGGTTAGATTTGAAAGATAAGAATTCAGAAAACAAACCCAATTCAAATATAAGTATGAAATCATTAAACTATACACAAAAATGAATGGTATCCATGAACAGTGTGCTCTGTTGTG
This sequence comes from Cucumis variabilis, assembly GCA_037974545.1. Classification (NCBI taxonomy): domain Eukaryota; kingdom Viridiplantae; phylum Streptophyta; class Magnoliopsida; order Cucurbitales; family Cucurbitaceae; genus Cucumis; species Cucumis variabilis. The sequence continues at coordinate 3,595,244 of JBBPDI010000001.1, forward strand.
TTAGTAATTATCATATGTCTTTTCAAGGTAAAAACTTAGATAAACAGTATCTGTACGTATGCAGTGTGAAATCCAATCTGTGTTTTTTCCATGAAAAGTTAGTGAAAGAATCTTCTCTCTGTTGTTATTAACACTTATTTACAAACTGACAAAATCTGTAAGAAGAAGAAGAAGAAGAAAAAGGTGGACTTTGGGTTGGTAGATGGTGGGCAAAAGGGCAGAACCACAAAAGGATTAGGTGGGGGTTTGTGCAGAGAAGGCGTAAGCAGTGAGAGTGGGTGCTGGAAAATGGCAGCCTTGGGTTGCTGTTCAAGTTTTCAAAAAGTGCATAAAACCAAAACTCCCATTGCAAGATAGGCATCTTTTCTTTTCTTTCTTTCTTCTATGCCTACAATTCTTCTCTTCTAAACAACCAATGCTCTCCTTCTAAACTTGCAGATCAATTTTGCAGGATTCGTAATTCCCTCCCCATCTTTATTTTCCTTCAGATTATGGATTTGCATATCTTTAGGAAGCCACGTATCTCGTGGCGTACCATATCAAAGTCTTATTAAATACAATCTTAAGTTTATGGTAACCAAAATTATATGAGGGGTATATATATATATATATATATATGAAACAATATGATTCATTTCATATATAGATCTAATTATTTTGTTATATGGGATCTACTTCTTTTTAACCTTGTTTTATGGTAGGATTGTTTATTAATAGGTGATCGTAAATTGGTTATTGTATTTGCTAGTTTAAAAATAAAAAAGTATTGATTTCTAAACTTTGGAGTTGTATAATTCAAACTTTAAATTTTTTCAAGTGCATTGATTTGCTATAATTTGGATTTTGTTTGAAAAATATCATGTGGAGCTCATAATTGTTTCAAATAAAATTTTAAGTCTTTTTTTTAGTGAATCACTTGCATCATTTATTAAGATTCTCTCTTCCATGTGTAATATATACACATAGAATCCTAATTTGGAGTGAAAATTGATACATTTTTTTTTCAAAAGTAATCCTAATTAGGAGTACAAATTGATTCACTTATGAAAATTAAATTAAGATTACAAATTTCACAAAGCAATATACATGTCGAAATGAAACATTAGTGGAGGATATAATTTGACACTTATTCGCGATTTACAATTATCAGCTCAAAGTTTTAATGAATTTTTTTTGGGAAAAAATTCAATTTGTAAATATTTTTAATAGAAACTATTTTGAATGACAAAATTAATGAAAATGTTTACAAATACAACCAAATATATGTAATGGTATACATTATACAATTATACAATAGTGAAAGTAAAATTTTGCTTGTAAACATTCATGATGTAGTATTTGAAAACAATCAATTTGTTGATTTAAGAGTTACTGTGCTTCTAATTTAGATATATATTTTTCATATTTATCTTAATCCTTTTATATCACTATAAATATTTATTAGTAGTGATAAACTTGTAAACGCACATCACTCTATTTGATGTGATTATCACATGAGCATCTTTCTAAAATTGAATTCAGTTCTATTACCATTAAAAGAATATTCATAAAATTAAAATTTTAGAAGGAACAATTATTATTATTATTTTTTATTCTCTAATCACATTTCTCCATCTATTTATTTCATCAATAAAAGTATCATCATCATCTTATTTTCTTTTAGAAATTAAAGTTAATTGTAAATATATATACGTTTGACAAAATAACTATAAATAGACAAGACACTAATTTCTATAATAATAGGTCAATTTGAATGTAAATTGAAAATTTTCAAAATGATTTGAACTTTTCAACTAATTACACAACACAACACATATTATGCTCACTCTCATGTCTATAAATAAATCTATTGGGTTACCATTTCTATAAATTGGTGCAATGGACGATGAGCTGATTTAATTAAAAATAATAAAACAAGATTTAGGAATGAATTAATAAAAAAGTGAATGATTAAGAGATAAGATATAGCAAAAAATATAGAGAAATTTATGGATTATGGTAAACCGGCCAAGAAGAAGCACGACTTCCAAAAGAATCAAAATAAAAATTGTTTCATATGGATCTTCGTGTACAATTGAATTAAATGAAATCCAACACAAATATTGAAGAATCTTTCTCCTAAAAAAGTAATGAAAGGAAGAATGGAGTCTGGAGATGGAGACGTGAAAGCCAGAGAGGATGATGACCCAAAACCATCAAGAACTCAACTTTGTAGTTTTCAAATAAAGACACGTGTCACCTTATACCAAAAACTTTGCCACTTCCACGTGCCCCTTGGGAGACATGTCACGTGATTCATTGTACTTCATTGGTCCAATAAAAGAAATATGAATTTAATTTCACCCAATTATTATTTGCCACGTTTCTTTTCATTCACGTGCCTTTTTCTTTTTCAATTACAATCTCTCAAACTCAAATTGTTGCCTCTCAATATGAAGTCTCCTATTATTAATACTTTCTTTGGAAGGTTACAATGTAATCTAAAGTTGTGAAGAATGAGTTGAAATTACAAATTCGATCAAATGTACTCCATTTTAATTTGTTAAACGATAAAAATAGTCTTAAATAAGTCTTATTTTGTTAAAAATTAATTTGGTAATTGAAGAAATTAAAATTCTGAGATTAACCATTGTGTCAATTTTATACACTTTAATTTTTGTAATTAATGTATCAATGTACGATGTTGCAATCAATATAGTTCAATTAAACATGTTAGGTTTTTAGTAGTCAATCAATTTAGACTTTTAATTAGGTACCTTTGACAAAAACATGAATATATTAATTAGTTCTCAAATGTGTTAACAAAAGCTTAGTTCATATGGCACATGCGTGTACTTGAGAATAAGAAATTTTAGGTTCAAATTTTCCATCCTCATTTGCACTAAAAAAAAATCTTAAATGTGTGAATTTTTTGAATTGTTATAAGTTGCACAAAATGAACGATTATATAAAATTTATGAATGATTTTCATTTTTTTTTTGACCAAGAGTGTAATTTGATTCATTTATGAAAGTGGAGAGGATTAATGGATAGAATTATAAATCTCAAACCAAGTTTTCTCAAATTAAATATAATGGATTGAATATATTTACAAAAGTTTTACTTTTAAATCAATACAATTGTTAATTTTTCCAAACCTTAGATATACAATTGGGTTGGTTCACATATATCATTAGGTTGCTATTTTCTATCGTGTACAAGTATGAACTAACTTTGTAAAAAATTCTGCTAGAGCAATGTCAAGTTAATGCCTAAATTAGTACACAAAGTATTTAGTTTAGCTAAAAGCACTAACATATTATCTCTTGAAGTGGTCAAATGAGATTTTTTATAGGGTACATTGTTTAACGTTTACTTGGAACATGTGGAATGCTAGTTGTGTTACTATTGGTGTGGTCGTTGATGTTGGAAGGTTTCGACCAATTAGCTTAGCCTAGCTATTTCTTTTTTATCGAAATAAAGTAAACTCACAGTTAGACAAACTCAAGACATAATACCACATCTTTTCATTTTGGGATGTGTATGCTTAGTAAATTTATTTGAACAAGAACTATTTAGTAAGTTTGAATCTTGTTTCGAATAACTTCGATCAAATTAAAAGTTTATCCATAAATTAATCGTTACAGTTAAGAATTTATTACACAAAAATGAAAATGAAAATGAAACATTATTAGGACCTAAACAATTATAAGGAACAATTTTGAATGATTGGTTAAATTTGGTAATTTAACTTTCCTTTTTATTGTTCAAAAAAGATTTATATGTCTATTTTGTTGGGTAAGCTTCTTGTTTTTTCCTTTTGGTGGGTTATCCCCACAAAGCTTTTATCCTTCTTCTTGTCTACTTTTTTCATTTTTATTTTCTTTATGAAACAATCTTTTAAACCCTTTGTCTACTTTTAATTCAATTACATGCAATTAA
>JBBPDI010000001.1:3635978-3648571 GCA_037974545.1 Cucumis variabilis
CTTATAGATGTATTATTGAGAGGCAAATAAATGCGAAACCAACTCCAGAGAAAGATGGGAAGTTTCCACCAGTTAAAAGATAGAACACCAACCTTATTTACTACACACCCAAATGAATATGACAAAAGATTGTATTATAGAAGCAATATTTTTTCTCAAATTTCATATAATAAAAGATAATATCGTTGAAATAAGTATAACTCAACTTACATACATTCTTTGTGTGAACTTATCGATCAACTCAACTTACATAGTTGATTCTCATGCTACAAATTATTGATATGAGAAAAAATGAAAGAAAAGAGAGTGATAAATTATGGTTCAGTTTATTTTTACCTGTAACATAATTCTTGATAAATAATCTATTTTTATTGAGTTTAATTATCTTCTCTTGTGTGAATTGATTTGCTTCGATTTGGTTCAGTTCATTTTTTTGCCTAAATTGAATCTTAAAATAGGTATAGGGCTTTAACTTTTACATTTTATAACCTTTTTTTGGCCATAAGAAGCAACCTCTCATCCTCAATGATAATGAAATCCCTAACAATTGGAATTAAGAACTCTTCGAATATATGAACCCCTAATTCTCAATCATTAAAACCCAAAATAATATGATTTCAACATTAAGGAGATTGGGTTAGGCAATGATTGTCTTAACATCAATATCTTTAAACAAGAAGAGATTTCTTGTCGCAAGATTCGAACACTCCACAAATAAATAGTATGATCAATCCCACCTGAATGTTCTTGCAAAATTAAGGAAGCTTTATTGCTAATTTTGAAAACAAGCACAAAGGCTAAATTTGTTGTAAAAAAACTCTTAAAACAACCTAATAGCAAATGTTAAATAGCCTTCAAATTAAAACTATAATGCATGAAAAATGACAGATAAAATTGGAAAATATTAAAATTACATCAAAATGATTAAATAAAATCTAATTAATATTTGATGTTTGCTCATTGATATATCACACTCGAACTTCTTTCTCTTCAAACCTTTCATACTCTCTTCAACCTCTCACCACAAGATGTTGTCTATGTCACTGTATTTTCTAAATTGCAAAAATAGTAAATTTAAAAGTCGATAACCCTCTGATAGCTCTTTGATAACCTTACGATAGTCTTCTGATAGCATTTGATAGACGTCCGATATCACTAAATATTGTCATATTTGTCATATTGCAAAAAAAAAAAGGTATTATGGACTATATTTTTCTAAATGTTTTTATGCAATTTGCGTTTTGAATATTCTTTCCCTAGTTCATCTTTTGTTCATGAGTGGTATGGTGAAACAATTTTCTTTTTGCAGTTACTCAATTAGATTTCAAGTTTTGTTTTCTTTATCAACTTCAAAAGAATATCTTTATTTTGTTCAAGCTCGTTGAAATATTTCTTTTACTTTTTATTTTTTTGGAATTTCTTTTAGGAATTAGATCCTGCAGCACATACAATAAGATCCCGTGGAGCCAATGTTGCAAAGAATCATTTACATGACTGTTAGATATTTTTTTTTTTATTTCTCGCTGTGATTGAATTGATTTTATTGTCGATTCAACTTAGAAAAGATCTAGAAGCTTCGTATTTGAGAAAAAATTAGCAAAGTTAGAAAGTTATTTACTTTTGTTTTTTCTATCCATTTTAACCCAACCCAACCCGTTCAATCCTAGATTCGAACCTATCGTAAATAAAAAGTCAAACCGACTTGACCCGTTTGCATCCAAGACTTATTTGTTAGTTTCCAACTTTCTTTTTACCTATAAGTTATAGTTAAACAAAACTACTCTTAATTAGTCACACAATGGTTACAATTATATTAGTTTCCAATATAAGTCTATCACCTAGGTCTGTGGTATGTACTTTTTACATGTGCACCATGATGAATGTACTCTCTCCCATAATCTCAACTTTTGAATTTAAGGGACTCATTAGCTTAAAAAGTTAATGTTTGCTCATCAATTGTGTCGTATAATGATGGAAATAAAATATATGAACACTTGAAATACAACATCAATGTTTCACTTTTTTTTTTACCTTTCCAATTTCTCATATGATAAGTTTATTAATTTCCTCATCGGCATCTTCCTTGTTAGTGACAATTAAATAGGATGTATTTGTAATGTAATCAATCTAATTTGCATTATTGGTTTTGTCAATTACCTTACATGTTTTCCTAGCTTCATCTCATTTTCCAAATGATTCAGTTGTTTTTTCTGACTTGTTTTCTGTATTTGGTTTTATCTCCTCCAATCCTAAATTTTGATGTTAGTTTCCGTCTCGATCGTAATCCTTTTTTCAAAGCATTTTTGGAGTATCTGAAGTAGAACTAACTGTTCTTCTTCTTCTTTCTCTTCTTGGTCCTTCTCTATTTGATCTAGTTGCTGCTCAATTTTTTGTTGTTTGTTTCCATGAATTTTGTTAACTACATTATCCAACTACAAGTATATCAAATACAATGTGTATTTGTAATTTATCTTCACTTTGTGAAAATGATTGGTTCTTCATTTGCTGATTTTTTTCCACTGCGAAATCTAACTATCCTTAATAAAAATAGCTTTACTTTGACAATTCTTACCTGTCAAATATTTATTTACTCGACGCTTTTAAATGTATAAAGTAATTTAATGTCAATAATAAAAGTTTTTTTTTTCTTAACAGTTTTTAAGCGTCAAGATAAAATATACTTTAACTTGTCAAGTATTAAATTTTTTTTTGAAAAATTATGCATTTTGTAGATTTTTTTTTTGTTATTCTTAATGTTTTTTTATTTTACTTGACAGTTTTTATTAGAAACGTCAAGTAGTGTTGTTTTTGTAGTAGTGTAATATGTTGATACTTATTCTTCCTCCTGTTTTTTCTTGTTTATAACTTTAATACCTTTAAAAGGGTCCATTGTTTATATCTTTTTAGATTTATCAGTTAAAAATCAATTATAAATAACTGATGATGTTCCTAAAAGATAAGAAAAGATTTTAGTATGGTATCTAAGATTCTTTTCCTTTTTCAAAAGATTTTTAATATATGTATTATTATTATTGAATTAAATTTTTTTCCAAAATCTTTGATCATTTTTTAAAGTATATACATTTCTCTCTATATAACATATTGAACTTTCAAAACTATTTGGTATTTTTCAAGGGTTGAAATAGTGTCGTATAGTTATAGTGCACTTTCAAAACGAAAAATGTTGGCTGTTTGTGATTTCGTTACCTTTTAAGACTAGGTGAAGAATGTGCACTAAAAGTGATTGAGAGAGTGAGAATAAGGAGCCACTCAACCCATGACCTAACCCACCAGTTACAATCCCTACCTTCGATGGAACATTTAATTTGGAGTCCTCTCATTTACCAAGTTGTTTTCGAGACTGAAAGCAAAAGATTGGGAAGTTTTTGAAGTTCTCAACAACAACCATTACCCATGGCCAGACGAATAGGTGTGAAAGGGAGTAGCGGTCATCCCTACACACACAGGCAAAGTGGATGGAGTTTTGGTTCAAGCCTTATTAAGAAGAAGAAAGAAGATGGAAATCCTTAATTTTAAAAATGGAATCCCCAAGAAATTGAGCTTCTTGGTTCATGTGTGAAAGCTGATATTTTCTTGGCTTGTTTATTAACTTTTTTAATCTGACAATTAGACATAATTTTAGATTTGACAGACCAATTAATTTCTTTGAGAAGTATTTAAGTTATAATGTATATGGTTGTTTTACAAATAGTTGGAGACTTTTCAGATTCTATATTTGAAGTTGGGGTTGTTAGTACAAGTGATGGTTGTTTTACCAATTTTGCCTTTTCTTTCTTAAATAATTTTACGATTTTGTTCTTTTTCTATAATTAATTTTAATTTTTGTTATTAGTCTATAAAGTATAAACTTTGAAATATGCCATAAATCTAGTCTGCCCATTTTCAAATTTAAAAGTAAAATGAAACTTGATTAGGTTGTGTATTAAATGGATATATTGAAGTCAAATGCTATTATTGCAATCTTCGTAATAAGACTTAAATTCCACGAAAACGTCTCATCTGAAAATTGTATAATTGTGGCGATTATGTGTTCTCACATGGTGCTCTCATCCCTATACTCTCTACAACCAATTGATTGCCATAGCACACATTAAAGTGATTAATGGATAGTGACATATAAATAAATAAATTCTGATATTTGGACTTATATTGGATTACAATTTTTTTTATTGTTTACCCCATTCATATATTGTTAAAAAAAAAAAAGATTTATCCCATATACAAACTATAATTGGAAAGAGATGTTATTGTCTAGAAAATATAATACTAAATTTACTTTATTCATCCACGACTATAATTTCACACATGAGATATCAAAGAAGATGATCGAAGGGATTGGTTCCTATTACAGTACACTAAAATATTTTTCAGAAATAAATAAAGATTAGGTCAATTGGTCCATGCAAGTTGCAGTTATGAATAATAATAATAATTATAATAGCTTTCAGTTTTTCTTCATTTATTGTTGCATAGACACCGACGATCGCCCCAACTGAACCCCAAGCTTAAATTTAACATGCTATTTCCATATCCAAACCTTACTGTTTTGACCCAGCCACACTGTCGGCGAGTAGTTGACGCCGTCGCTGGTGCTCATCGAAAGGCCATTCCCATCTTCTTCAATATTGTTCACTTTCATTGCTAATATTTATTTCTAGCTAATGGGATTTTTTCTTTTTTGGAAAAATACTAAAAGTTTGTGGAATCGGTAGCAGCAGAAGCAACGAAACATCTAAGCTAAATTAACACCTACCAAACTATTTGGTGTGGTTCTTTCACTGCGAATATTAGTTCCTAGCTAATGAATAATTTGTCCTAATTCATATATATTTTAAAAAAAGTAGGGTTACAAAACTGAAAAGTCATTAGAGACTTACTCGAATGTTCAAGAACTACTTTAATGGAAATAAGAAGAAAGAGAGTCTTGAATAGATATTGTTTTTGAAAGCATAATGGGTTGAAGTTGTGTGAGTTTAATTTGTTTGAAAGGGATCGGATAAAAGGTGTGTACATAATTAGAGTCAAAGGGATGGAGATAAGTTGTGACCCATGTTAGTGTGCTTTTGACTTATATGCGTATGTATATATATGTCATTAAATGCTATTGGCCAACTCCCCAACGGTCCAACGCGCCCTCATAACCAATAGCAACTTGAATATAGAGGAACACATAATTACGTAATGGAGGGGAAGGTGAAGCCTATATATATATAGATATATATATATTGATTTTAGACTTGTGAGCAGCGAAACAGAAACCCAAAAGATATTTTTGGTCGACATATATGGGTGGCTCTCAAAAATGGTTTTCTTTGGGTCTTCTTACCCTCTGCATTGTGCTCCATTTGAGTGCTATTGTTTTGGGAGATGACAACCTTAATAAAAATGGGTTTAGGAATGATGACGACTGTCGTTGGGGCAGACGTTGCAGTGGCAGATTCGGAGGACGTGGACCACGCTACGGTAGGGGAGGTGGTTTTGGTGGCGGTAGAGGTGGTGGATTTGGTGGTGGTAGGGGTGGAGGAATTGGTGGTGGTAGGGGTGGAGGAATTGGTGGTGGATCGGGTGGAGGGTTTGGAGGTGGTGGTGGAGTAGGTGGTGGTGCTGGGGGTGGTGGCGGATTTGGAGGTGGTGGAGGAGGAGGATTGGGAGGTGGTTCGGGACATGGTGGAGGATTTGGAGCTGGTGGTGGCGTTGGAGGTGGTGCGGGAGGGGGAGTTGGGGGTGGAGGTGGATCTAGTGGAGGCGGCGGTGGCGGTGTAGGTGGTGGATCAGGTCATGGTGGAGGTTTTGGAGCTGGAGGAGGTGTTGGTGGTGGTGTTGGTGGAGGCGCAGGAGGTGGAGGCGGCGGAGGGGGAGGTGGTGGCATTGGTGGTGGACATGGCGGGGGATTTGGAGCAGGTGGAGGTGTTGGTGGAGGAGTTGGTGTTGGTGCAGGAGGAGGAGGTGGTGGAGGCGGTGGAGGTGGCGGAGGCATTGGTGGTGGGTCAGGCCATGGTGGAGGCTTTGGAGCTGGTGGAGGTATAGGTGGTGGTATCGGAGGAGGTGCCGGAGGTGGAGGTGGAGGTGGAGGTGGAGGTGGTGGTTTGGGAGGAGGTTCAGGTCATGGAGGTGGATTTGGAGGCGGTGGTGGCATTGGAGGTGGTGCTGGTGGAGGACTTGGAGGAGGTGCTGGAGGTGGAGGTGGCATAGGAGGGGGTGCCGGTGGTGGTCATGGTGGAGGATTTGGAGTGGGAATAGGGATTGGAGTGGGAATAGGTGGTGGTTCTGGACATGGCGTTGGTGTTGGCTCTGGATCCGGTGGAGGAGGTGGTGGTCATTAAAACCCTATCTCATTTTACACATAATTTCAAAGTTTTTATTGTACGTGGAACAAAGTTCAATTATTATTGTACTACTCTCTTCTCTATTTTCCAATGCTTATAACTTTAAGAAAAAAAAAAAAAAAGGGCTTTGCAAATAGATTTTGTTATAATGTTTTTAATTAGCACTTTCTCTTATCAAATTTCATCCTTTTAACTTGTCTCCCATTCAAATTATTTATAATCCTAAAACTTAATTAGAAATAAAATCAAGCACTGTAAAGCTTGTAATGTGTGTATGATATCGTATTGATCAGTTTTTTTTACAAGGTAAATAAAGAAAAAGGGTTCGTATCAAAATTCAAATATGATTTAATGGATAATGCATCAAGTAACATTTTCAAAGTTGATAGATTAATCTGAAGTAAAAAGAAAAGAGAGCAATGTTTACTATTTATTTATGGTTTTAGTTTTTAAAAATTAAATTTATTTCTTTTGTTATTCATTTTGCATCGATGTTTCAAAAAATAATAATAAAAAAATAGTATAAAGCCTTTAAAATTCGACTAAGAAATTCATTTCCTTATTCTGTGAGAAAAGTAATAATGATATAGGATTGATGAAAAAAAAAAAAACAAATTTCTGAATAAAATTGGTACCAAATAAGCTAAAAGTTATATGAAATTTTGTACATGATAAAAATTAGAGTTAAATAAGAGCAGTGATCTTAATGTCTTACATAAATCAAAATGATCATATAACTCTATTGATATCGATGATGTATACTATGCCTTAACTAGTTTCTTTCCAATTATTTATTTCATGTGTGGCAAATTTTTTCTCTCAAATTAAATAATGTGAATGTGAGCATATATATATATAGTTCCTTTCTTTCATCACAATCAATATAATCTCACTTACTCTTCTCAATTATTTGTAATTGATTCCAATTATGTTCCTATCTTCCTATTTCGATTTATGTATGGTTAGAAAGTTTGTTTTATATTTTATATAAAAAAAGACTACTTGAAAAATTTTGATTTTTTTTTTTAAAATCTTATTTTGTTTTTGAAATATGACTAATAATACAATTCAGTCTTACATGATACAAACCATGATATGAAAATGAGAGAAAAACAAAATTGTTAAGGTACACTTTAAGTAAAATTTAAAATATAATTTTAATAAGAATCTAAAAATAATTTAGACATGAAAACTAAATTTATCTAAATAGAATAACAAAAATAATTTAAAACCTTATCCTACAAATATAAATTTCAGGGGACTCCTTCAATAAAGTCGTGGAAGTCATTAATACTTTGCATTATATCGATTGGAATTAACAATGTTTCTATATTATTTAGTTTTCTTTGATGCAAATAAGAAAAAATGTGATCATTCTCAACTCCTTAGAAGTGAACATTTAATATTGTAACGAGAATAGACGTCTTAATTAGTTAACCTTTCTGTATATATGCGTTTTAATTAACTAACCTCTTTCCCTATATAGTTTGATAAAAACTTTTAATTTTAATGACATACCATCACACATTTCTCAAAATTGGTGTAATTGCAATGAGTTTCCATGGATGTAACAATCACTGTAAGCCTAAATTAGAAACCTAACTTGATTGCGATATCGAGACTATTTGCTTTTTTTTTGTAATCGTAGTGAAATTGATATCCTGTTTAAAAGTTTCACAACTAATAATTGATTTAATTTAATTATTAAAAATTTGATATTAAAATCCATTAACTATGAAAATTCCATATATTGTTACTAAATTATCCTCTAGGTTGTTTAAACAACTTTATGCTCAGCAATGACGGAACTTCTTGACTTTGCCAAGCATCATTGTCTATCATTACTTTTTAGAGTTAATTAATATAGTTATATGTAATAGTAACAGTAACTATAACAAGTAGTAATTCTCGTATTGTAATAATATATAATAGGAACAGTAAGAGTATGTGTCGGAAGAAAGGAAAATCGTTTAGAAGTGTTTAGGGAAACTTAATAGATCTCATGTAATTTTTTATTATTATTATTGTTATTATTATTAGAGATAGTCGTAAATTTAACAATTAAATTCAAAATAATTAAGTATATAACAACATTTTAAAAAATTTGTAAATATAACAAAATTTGTCAAATTCTATCAATGATAGAAATCTATCACCGATAGACCATGTTGCAAATATTGGTCCATCATTGATAAATCCATACGAGTCTATTAGCGATACAAGTCTATCAGCGATAGTTTTACTATATTTATAAATTTTTTTAGATGTTGCTATATCTTTCCTCAATTATTATTGCTCAAATAACCATCTATTACAGTATCTCTGTTATTATTATTATTGCAAGTATGGGCCTATCGGTTGTCAATAGGTGGCCCAATTGTTTATAATATTTGGGCTACGTGAACTTGAGCCATTGGATATAACAGAGATCACCATCAACCCCTATTTTGGGATGAGGATATAGTCATGAGACCATGTGGTATATATTTTAGTACAATCATTTTACATAGATGACTGAGCTTACGTCCTTAAAGATTAGGAATCATGCCACTAAATCAAACTAATTTTAGTCACATATAACTATAACTATATATATATATATATAATGGACTAAAATACCTCTTTCATATAATAAAATAATTATGACATAACTTGAGAAAAAAAACCGAATTAAAACAATTAAATGGTTGAAAAGAAATAAAATGATAATTTAAAATCAATATTGAATCTAAAAGTTTAACCAAAATGACTCTAATTGTACGATAGTTTGCATGACCTTCCTCTCTATTGTTTGAAGGTTTGATGTCAATTGCCACAATTAACGTGCTAACAAAAGATTAAAATTTAGAGAAATGAGAATAAACAAATGTGATTTTTTTTCAAAATTAAAAAAGAAAAGATAAAAAAGGTTAAATAATAGAAAATGGTGCTAAACTTTGTAATTTAGGTAAAAAAAATACTTTAAATTTTCAAAAAACTTTTAAAAAATGTGGTTAAATAGACTCTTATCATGAGTTTTTGGATGAAAATAGTTAAAGTTTTATTTAAAAAATACCATCGAGTTATTATATAGTTTCAATAAAAACTATCATTAAACTTTTTTTAAAAAATTAAGTTAAAACATAAAATTTCACAAAATTTTACCGAATTCTAAAATAAAAAATTCTCTTTGAAACATAATAAAACAAATAACGTGTAGTTGACAATTAATATATATTAAACTTGAAGAATTTACATAAATAGAATAAAATGTAAAGTATTTACATTCTATAACAAAAAAAACAAGGGATACTTTGGTCGAGTTAAAATTTTTGTTATTCATTTTGAGTTTGGATGAAAATTTTATTATGGTCATAAATAATTTGTCAATTATTATATTTTTAAAAATTTTCCATTAAACCTTTTAAAATATCTTCTAACTTTCCAAAGTTCTAAAAATACTTTTAAAAACTTAAATAAGAAAGATATCGTTGTTATATATCACAAGTCGTTAATATTGTTTTACTTCTCTATTTTTCATTTTTTTTCTTTTTCCTAACTCTCTTCTTCAATATAAATAAATAAATAAAATTACACGTTTTAGTGAGATATATTGACTCTAATAAGACAAAAAAGAACAACGAAAAGCATCCAGAGATTTTAGGACTTAAATGTTTTAAACAAAGTTATATGTTAATAGTTTAGTGTGCTAATAGCCATTTTTTTTTTCATTTGACTAATTATTTTTTTAGTATATTTTAATGAATTTTTACTTTTTGGAATTTTGTAAGATTTTTTGAAATTTTATGGTTTAATTTAAAATTTTAGTTTTATTTTGGATCTTGAGAAATCTAGAGTAAAAATTAGATCAATAAGAGTATTTTTTAACTTTTGTTTTTAAAATTTAAGAAACTTTTCAATAGTTTCGAGATAATCTTTAAACAAAAAGTTCAACGATATTTCATCCAAAATCCAAGGGAAGCTCAAGCCGAAAGAGGAACAAAAAAGTCTACATAGGTATATGTACTTTCCCAAACAAAAAGTCAAACTATTGGATTACAAAGTCACCCAACCAAGCTCCTAGAGTTTCACCAAAGAAGAAACGATCATTGGGCCGAGCTCGTCACTGACATCTTGCAACCTTTAGAGCCACACACTCATTCAAACACCGAGAATACTACACACATTTTCGAGCGGATATGTTAGAAGAAAGAATTTAAAAAATATAAACAACTCCATATTCACAACATAATTATCTTTCAAGGAATAGGTCTTTTTATTACCACATTTATGCGAGTATTCTTACAAATGTGATGGAATACTCGCATCAATGTGGTACTAAGTCAGATACCATTTAATGTTCAGTTTTTTATTCCAACGATTACAAATTTATGCAAAAAAATATGATCATCTAAATCTTAATATTAAGATATATACATTAATAGTTAGAGGATTAACCTATTGATTGACGCAGAATATCTATTATATATATATATATATATATAAAAAAAAAAAGTAGTAGGATTAAAATATTGATTGATTAGTCGATGTACCTTACATATCAAGTACACATGGTAGTCAACTTTGTATCCTTTCCACTTCTAAGCTCCATTGTCAACTCTTGAAATTACGTGCACATAAAGTTTTAATTTCATTATATTTTAAAAGCCACTTTAAAATCCTTTATTATAAAAAAAAGAAATTTTTTAAAAATAACTAATTTTACAAAATATTTATTAATCTACAACAAAATTCTTAAATTTTATTATTTATAGTCATTGATAGATTTTTAAATTTTATTACTTATAGTCATTGATATATTATAATACTAAAAATCTATCAATGACTATTATTACTAGAATTCAAATTTTTGTTATAACTTATAAATATTTTAATTTATTTTATTATTTTTAAATACGTCTCTAAAAAACTTACTATCATACTTGTCCATTAAAAAATGTGAGAGAATAGTTTAATGATTTTTTAAAGATTCAATGACAAATTTTCAATTTTTGGACTTTCGTCAATTTTGTTTCTAACAGCTATTTCAACAATAAACAAAATTTGTGTTAATTAATAAATCATAAAACTTTTTCTAAAAATATTTTTTAATTTTTAAATATAATAAAATAGATTAAAAAATATTTATGAAATATAAAAAAATTTTTAAATTTTATTAATAATAGATATTGAAATTTTTGTTATATTTATAAATATTTTCAATAGTAATGTAAATATTTTACTTTCAATTTCGTAATAGAGTAATAAGAACTTTTTTTTTTTTTTTGCTGAAACTCATTCCAAGATTTAAGTTAAGAAAAAAAAGGATTTTTCTTCAATATTAATAAAAAAATACAAATTTTTATACTTTATGGTAAAATTACAAAATGGCAAAAAAAATGATTAAACTTCAATTTACTATAAAATGTAGATAGTTTTTTTGACAATTCTCCAAAAGATCTAAATCTTGACATCGCGTCACAAGTATCAAAGGTTGAAAAATCATTGACATATATATTCATTTTAGAAAAATAAATTATCTAATAAATATAAAATTGAATCTTATGCCTTATATGACTTTAAAATTTCATTTTTAGCTTAATATATCCATAATTCATAAATCTATTTGATATAATATTAAACTTAAATTATATATATAAGAAAAATTGCAAATGATAGCATTTTGAGAATATGATATAACAAATATAACTTTTTTTTTAAATAATTTTGCAAATATATAGCAAAATTTTCACTTATAAAAATACTTTTCAGCTTAAATTTGTTATTATTCATAAACTACCATTCAATAACGTATTTCTCTTCCTCTTTTTAATGTCTTACTCATTATTTATTTATCCTCTCACTTTTTACGGCCAAATTATTTATTTATTTTTTATACGAGAGAAATATTTGTTCTTTTTGTCTTAATCTTGATTTTAGAATGTCAATAGTACAATAATTGCAATATGAAACATAATCGTTGTTGATTAAAGTAATTTAATTTCATTTGTGATTTTTTTTACTTTTTTCTAAGTGTATTTTGAGTTGAATCTGATTTCAAATTATTTTGTTTTATTTTTTTACATTGATTTTATTTTGGTTTTACTTTGTCTTTGTTTTGTATATCAGTATTGTGATACATTTATATTATATGTATTAGTTGGTTGATATACTTACTACGCGATTTTTATTTTTTCAAATTTTATGCAGTTCATTATAGTATTATTAAGTATATGAATGATATAACTCAATGTATCATTATCAAGT
>JBBPDI010000001.1:3927954-3937963 GCA_037974545.1 Cucumis variabilis
ATCTAATCCATCAAATATGTTTTTTGTGTTGACTAATATAGTGGATATTACATGATTGGAGTGATGAAGAATGTGTGACGATTTTGAAGAAGTGCAAAGAAGCAATCAGAAGCAATGGTAACAAAGGAAAAGTGATGGTAATTGATTTGGTGGTATTTAATACAAAAAATGATTCAGACTCAATTGAGACACAACTATTATACGACATGTTGATGATGATTGTACCAGGAGGAAAAGAAAGAGAGGAAAAAGAATGGGCTAAATTGATTAATGAAGCTGGATTTAGTGCCTACAAGATCTTCCCTATTTTAGGCTTAAGGTCTCTTATAGAGATTTATCCATGACATCACTTCCTTTTCTTACAAGTTCATACAAAGCACATGTTGAGATGAATTTAATTATTGAATAAAATGTTTGGGTCAATCTTAAGTATCGATTGTTATGGTAAAAGTTATCTATTTTAGATTAAATGAAAGAATGTTGAGATTGAAGTTTGGTATAAAACAAAATTTGCTTTCATATCATGTATTAGAAATTAGTATCTTTGATTTATAAATAAAATAAGATGTGACAAATTATTCTAAATTTATTATTTTATTGTCTGATCTTATTTAAGATATTAACTTTTTGATATATTGATATTCTACATATTAATGACCCAGAGAATTAATAAAAAAAAATCTAAAATAAATAGACCAAACATAAAAAGTTAAAAGAATTAATTGATTTTATTTATGTTTAGACTTGAATTAATTGAAAATTTACTGCGAGGAAGGAACTATATTTTAGCTAATCTTCCCTTATTAGACCTTCAACATTAAAGCTTGCATGTATGTTCCTTATTATGCATTAAGGTAGCTAAGATGCATAATTTGAATATGACTATTAGAGATGACTGTTATAAATGGCTACATTAATGACTCTGATGTTATGACCAAGATACATTATGAATGAGACATGCTATGATTGGGATATGTTTGACTGAGCTATGATGTTTTATGCTATGCTATATGTATAGGCTATAGTGTTTTGCTAGTTTTGTCTATAAGGAGTCGTACCATATGGGTGTCCCTTGGGATCATCACCTATTTATGTTTGTGTGACCAGCTTTTATGTGTGATTCGACGAGATCACTTACAACCCGACTCTCTTTTAGAGTGATTCTTTCGGTTTCACCAAGAGCCCGAATGTGTCCCTATGGGATCACTGGATATAACGTATGTTTCAATGGCACAATAGTTATGTGGTACGTTCTTACAAGACTCTAACGAAAAGTTAACAAGTACGTAGCGGGACTAGTAGGGAGTCCATTACTGAGTATAAATTTATACTCACTTTTTTCTATGTTTAATTTTTCAGGCAAAGTAGGGGTAAAGGCAACTTGGAGAACGACAAGAAGTGATGATGGTTTGTCATAGGGGACAATTTATGTTTTTTTCCGCATTTATGTTTTTTTAATATTTAATTTTCAGAAACTTATTTCAGAACTCATGTTTATCTTTAGATATTTCTTTTTACTTTAAATCGGACCTGAGCTAATATTTTTATTTATTATTTTCTTTACATACTTTATTTATAAATAAATATTTAAAGCATTTCTTTTAAAATTTAGTATTTTCCTTTGATTTTAATTAAAAAAAATTTATTTGTTTTAGTGGTAATGACCTCAGCTCAATACAAAGAATTTAGTTGTTATAGGTTGATAGGGCAACAACAACCGATTGCAGGTTAGACTTGCAACTCAATAGATTTCGTACCAATTGAAAAGAGAAACCAGTTAGGGATCTCCTAACTAAAAGGACGAAGTATATATATAATTTACATCAAATAGCAATCAAACAACCATGAGAGTAACAAATTAAATATATGATAACAATTAGATAACAATCTATATCAAACGATAGTTTGACGCTTCAAAAAATAGAAGCTAATCAGACGAAGATCAGAATGCAATCAAGCAATATATAAAAAATGGAGCATTTTTAAAAAACAGCAAAATAAATTAAAAATTTACAAATTATTGCAAAATTTTGAATTATATTATTCTTGGATAGAAACTAATAAACTTCTATCACTGTCTATTAATCTCACTAATAGAAGCATATCTCTATTAATGTCTATTATTGATAGAATATAAAATTTTTATCATTATATGTTGGTAAATATATATTTGGTCAAATTTACTATTTTTAATAATTTTCCTACAAAATATACTAGAACAAACAAAAGTAATAAGAAGGTAATCCAAACCTATTTCCTCAAATAAAATATCAAAATTTAACAAACAATTTGCAATGATCAAATTGTACATTTTTTTTCTTCATTATCCATCTTTCACCTCCCACCACAATTCACAAAATTATATAATCATATAGCCCACTTATGTCCAAATGCTTCAAGGCCAACGCTGGTCTTTGGCCAATAATAAGACTGGTTCCTTTGGTTAGGTTCAGTTTGGTATTTGGTTCTCATTTAGGCCATCCAAATCCATATTCTAAAATTGTGTGAAGTTATGGATCAAATCTCTAATTCCAATGTTATTATACATATTTGATGAGGTCAGTTGATCAACCATCCTCTTTTTTTGGCACCAAGTCATAAAGATTAAATACAAATAAAGCTAAGGATTATACCCCAATTTAGTAATTTCACATTTCTTTGATTATACCCCAATTTGGCAACATTAGTTTTTTTATACATCAAGCTTATAGCCTAAAATTATTATTTTTTTTTTGTAAAAATAACAAAAATTAACAAGCATAACCCATGAAATATTTGTAAAAAAGTATGCACTTGATGCACTTTTGATATGCTCTCGCGTTCAATGACGATCCATTTGCGAACACCATGATCCAAACATAATATGTTAAATAGTTAGTTTGTTAGCTTTCCTTCCTTGTAACTAATTAATAGCCTTTCTCATCTGTGTATAAATATAACCTTGAGCAAGTCATTAATAAAGATGAGAAAGTTGATTATATTTTTCAGTCTCTTAATAACAATATCTTTCCCTCTCCATTTGCAAATGCCATCAAACATAATATCTTCTCGATTTTGGTCTCAATTTGCATGCACTCTTGCTTTCTCTCTCCAAAGATGTGAGAGAGGGAAGGAGAGGAGAGAGAGAGCAACACAACTTGCGACTGAAAGTTTTCCCTTACCAACTATGCACCACCTTACCAACAACTCACAATTATCATACCGTTCAACCTGATCTCTTTATTGCAGCTAGCAAAGGGAGCTTATTGGAACGAGAGTGGAAATCAATGGGCAAGGTGGTTGGTAATCGACAGAAGAGCAACAACTCGTACAATAATAAAGCAAGTAGCAATGATTGGTCAGATGACTTGAGGGTGAGAGAGAAAAGGCTAAGAAGGAATGGAAAATGAAAAATTGTCATGGAATAACGTATGACTCATTTACTAATTCCTAAACTAAAATTGTCACCCAATACAATGTCTCTTTCTTCAAATATTTTTAAAGCTTAATTATTTCAATTATTAGTATATTTAAAGATATTTTTCACAGATTTTATATGTCATCATTTACAAAATATCAGGTGACATTTGATGTCTAATATATCTACAATGTTGTAAGCTAAAAGTACTTTCAATTTGACAGTAATTTCTTGTTGTAACTAAGTATATACCAACATTTATTAATAACAAAATTTATTAGTGATAAACTTTTACTAGTGATATATGATTTATCATCTATATATAAACTTTGACAACTTATACTAAAATTTGTCATATTCTCTAATATATTAAAAAAGGTTATGTTGGAAGAATCTTTACATACCTCTTTTGTCTCTACATTTTCATATAAAATTTTCATATTATCCTTGTAGAGTTGTTGAGACTTTCTAGTAAAGTCTTAGATGACTTAATTAGTACATTTAATGTTAATGAGACGACTATCTATTGGGGTGGAGATTACTATTACATGAATGCATTCATTATTCTTCCAAAATATATGTGGGATGAGTGTGTAAAAGGACAACAAAATAATACCTACATCTATCTATAATCTATAATCTATAATAAAATCTTCAAAAGTTAAATGTATAAAACTGTAATAATTAATTCTTTAATATATTATTTCTATAATGACATTTTGTTTCTTTTTAAAAACCATCACTAAAATCTCTCCTTCACTCCTGTATTCTATTATTTTTCATCTTCTACCTTTAGTCATAATTTTATAAATTGGGATTTCTTCTCCCATTTTTCATAACCAATTTAAAATTCATTGTTAAAATGTATTAACTTGAATTGAGACAACTTGACTCCGAACTTATACAAACAAAAATGGAAGAAAAACATCATCTTTAATGATGATGGAAATACAAAATTAAGATTTATCATATAGTTTTATCTTAAACCCTTCAACATTATTCATTCTATTTCTATTTTTTTTAAGTTGTTAATTATTTTAATTTTTTGTATTCCAAAAAAATTAAATAGAATTTATCTGTTTTTCTCTAACAAAATCTATTAAATTCTCTATAATTTATTTAAATTTATTAAATTCTCTATAATTTATTTTAGTTTATTGCTATATTTGGTAAAATTTTAAACTGTTTTGCTACTCATAAAAAATTTTCTATCCTTATCTTTTTAGCCAAATATAATTTAATAAATGTCTTTTAATTTTTCTATAACATATATTGTTTAATTTTTTTAAAAAAATATATATCGCTTCCAGCATGAAAAAACACATGATGATATGTATTCATGTTATAAAATTGTTAATTTCGAGGTTAATTTAAAAGTAAAAGTTAGAACGTTAATAAATAAGTAAAATGAAAATTGTCATATAAGATTTTATTATTCACTTTCACTGTAACTTTTCTTACCATTGTGACAAATGTAAATATATAATGTTTTCAAAATAATTTTTCGTCAAATAATTAATTTTCTTTTTTTTTTTTTGTTTCAATTAACTCCTTTTTTCCGTTTTTTTTTTATCCCACGACGTTTTTTTTTTAAACAAGCCCACAAAATCACCAAGTGTAAATATTTTGTAATTTTTACCATTTTAATTTTGACAATTTTTTTAAATTTAAGATTGATTAATTTTTTTTTTTATAATGATCACTTCATGATATATCTGAAATTAATAAAAAAATTACTTTGAGATGTACAACTTTATTATTATCGATAGACTTTAAGAACTTAATTGTATAAAAAAAATACAAACAAAGTAATTTAGTGTGATCTAGAATCTAAAAAGAACACACAAAGAAAAAGAGAAAGTAATACAATGAAACCTTGTCTCATTTCAAATTTAAACAGTGGAATATCAATGTATTAATTTAATAATTTAATTAGTAGAACAAATTTTCTTTCTTTAAACTAGATACAAGATTTTTTTTTTGTTTTTGTTTTAAAATGATTATAGAAAACATTAAAATAAAAATCCTCAGACTATCTAATTTCTAATTTTAATTTATTATATGTTCCAAAATCACTATAGAAAAGAAGTTAATTAGATATATAAGATGTACGTATATTCACGAAAAGTCATTTATATTTAATATTTGTAAATACTTTGGATTTGAAAATGTTATAAATAAAAGGAACCGAATCACAATTTGTACTCCCCACATAAATTAAGTGTTTTGGAAACTTTCTCTGTTGTTATGAATATGGAGTTGGAGGGTGAAAATATGGTGGAAATGGGAGGGGATGAGTTGAAGGAAGCTCAAGCTCAGATATGGAAACACATCTTCAACTTCATAAATTCTATGTCTCTCAAATGTGCAATTGAACTTGGAATTCCAGACGCCATCCATAGCCATGGCCCCAGACCCATGCCCCTATCTCGTCTTGTTTCATCTCTCCAACTTCATCCTAATAAAACCCAATTCATATACCGTTTGATGCGTTTATTGACTCACTCTGGCTTCTTTGTTCTACAAGAAGAAGGATATGTTCTGACCAATTCATCTCACTTTCTTCTTAAAGACAATCCTTGCACCGTATCGCCTTTCCTACTTTCCATGCTCCAACCAGCCTTCCTAGAGTCATCACACTTTCTGTCAGCCTGGTTCCGAACTGACGACCAGACACCATTTGAGACTGCTCACGGGAAGTCGGTCTGGGAGTTCCTGCGGAATAAGCAGAAAGATGGTGATATTTTTAATGCAGGGATGGCTAGTGATGCAAGGTTGGTGATGAGTGTGTTAATGGGAAAACATACAAGTGTCTTTGAAGGAGTTGGATCGTTGGTTGATGTTGGTGGTGGGACTGGAACTATGGCCAAAGCCATTGCAAAGGCTTTTCCACAAATTGAATGCACTGTGCTTGATCTTCCCCAAGTTGTTGCTGAATTGAAACCGGATATACCAAATTTTAAATACGTTGAAGGGGATATGTTTGATGCTATTCCTCCAGCTGATGCACTTCTATTGAAGGTAAAATATAATCTACTATATATGGTTAAAATACTATTTCAGTCTCCTGTACTTTTAAAATTTGTTCAATTTTAATCCATAGTTTTAGGAGGTGTTTGGCTTTGGGACTATTGGAGTGAACCCACTCCATATTTGGGATTAGGTTTTCCATAATCCTTCCATTCTCTCTTTTTTACTATTCCCACTCATTTCTCAATCCCTTTCCAAACATATATTATCATAGCACTACTACTATATAATCATTCACCTAAATGCATACTATCATAACACTACATATCATAATCCTTCTCCCAAATATATACTATCATAACACTACATATCATAATCTTTCCTCCAAACGCATGTTATGATAACACTAATCTCCATAAATCACTCTTCCTCCAAACGCTCCCTAAGTTTAACAAGTCGCTCAAACATTAATTTTTATTCAAATTGATCAAATACTCACTTAGGAAAAAAATATATTTGAATATATTTTTAAAATTTGCGATGAAAAATTGAAATGAAATAGAGACTACAATTAAGATTTATAGAAAGTTTAAGGACTAAAATTGAACATTTGAAAGTACATAAACTGAACAAAGTCTAAAATAAATATATGATTGGAGTGATGATATTTAATTTGGTGGATGGTGACAAAATAGTGGATATTACATGATTGGAGTGACGAAGAATGTGTAAAGATCTTGAAGAAGTGCAAAGAAGCAATCAGAAGCAATGGTAACAAAGGAAAAGTGATGGTAATTGAATTGGTATTATTTAATGCCAAAAATGATTCAGACTCAATTGAGACTCAACTATTATGTGACATGTTGATGATGATTGTACCAGGAGGAAAAGAAAGAGAGGAAAAAGAATGGGCTAAATTGATTAAAGAAGCTGGATTTAGTGCCTACAAGATCTTCCATATTTTAGGCTTAAGGTCTCTTATAGAAATTTACCCATGACATAACCAACTCTTGACTCTCCTCTCTTTTAATAAGTTCCCATGCTGTACACACATGAGTTGAATTTAAACATTTTAATTTTATTGTGTTTGAATAAAGTAGTTGTGTTAATATTTAAGTGTGTTTGTGGATTCTTAGAGGAAAAATTAGAGATATATTATATTGGGTGTGATTGAGATTAAAGTTCGGTGAACTAATTTTAGTATATGGGTACCACAAATTTAACTTTAGTTACAAATAAATATGAATTCCAATTTTACTCTCTAATCTAAGTTATTAAATTTTAAATAGTTGATATATGTCCCTATATTTTTAATAAAATATTTTACATATTTTTAAAAATTGAATAATAATTATATTGTAAAATAAATAAACCAAAAAAAAAAAAGAAAAAACTACCTCATATGAATATAATAGAAAGAACTAAGTGGTTGGTGTAAAATGCTTGTTTATTAATTCGTGTATATATTAGTTGAATTTTTTTGGGTTTTCCTATTGGAAGGAAGAAGTAAAATATTTTGTCAATATGAAGTCTACTCTCTACTTATTTGACATCTATAGATTTAAATACTTATTTCTTTTCTTTTTTTGGAAAAATTTTAAATAGTAATTAATTTAGATGACGTGTCTATATAGTAATTACATAAATTAATTAAGTTCCTTGAGAATGGTGGCAATATGGTTATTTAGGTTTTCTTTTTTTTTTTTCAAAATTTTGTTTACTAAAAACAGAAGCCCTAATTTTGGTTTATGTTTTTAACAACAAAATGTATTTTTTTTTTTACTTTCTCTTTTTATTTTCAATTTTCTTTCGTAATTTAAAAAATAAGTTTGTTGTTTAAAAAAAAATGAATAAGTTATCAAAACTAGCTGTTTTTTAAAAATTAATCCTTCCTCCTCTTTTTGAATTTGCTCTGAAATTTTCTTTCGTAATCAGTTAGTTTGCTTTTTCAAAAAAACTGGGATTATTGCCTCTTTTAATTTCATATGAAAATAGTTTAATAAAAGCAAACCCTTATATTTAGAATCTTTTATCAATATCTTTTAATCAAAGTCAAAAAATCTTCATTAAATATCTCTTTTAAAGAAGAAGATATTCCTCATATTTAGGAATATTTTGTTGTAAGTTCTTTTTTGGCTCTTTAAAAAGAAGTAAAATCATTCTTCACAAAGGTGTTTAACCGTTTATATTATTTGGTGAAGAATCTGTACGAAGGTAAACCGGTTACCTTCTGCATTATGACAAATTATTGAAGATCGTACAGAGCATCAATTGATAAGAAATATGAATGAGCATCAATTGATAAGAAATATGAATGAAGGCTGAGATAATTGTACTGCGATCAATGAATTCAGGGGAGCCTGAATTTGTCTTCGAGGAGATTCAAGTTTACCGTCAGTGGAACTTGATCAATTTATACGGTTAAGTTATGGTGATAACTTGTTAATGTAACTTTACGGTTAAGTTACAAACTTTTGAATCTCAATAATATTTCTTGTAACTTTTGAATCTCAATAATATTTCTTATTTGAGCAAAAAAGCTCTCCAGATGTAGGTTGTATTTGTCGAACTGGGTTACCAAAGTGCATTGTGTTATTTATCTTCCATGTACTCTAATTATTCCTATAGTTAAATACATATGACATAGCTAAACAGATTCTTTTTAACCTTCTCACTTTTTTTTATGAATATGAACTTATTTACAAAAATATCGTTGGTTTTAATTTAATTAAATGCTTTTACACGATTTAAAAACTCAATCACATGGTAATAAGATGTCAATTCAATTGATTACATTTTGGTGGAATGATTGGACTTATTTATTGAGTTGTTAGATGAGAAGATGTATATGGTTTGAGATGTGAAATTCGTCCCAAAGACTTTAATTTTCTTTTTATTGTCATCTAAGTTCTATCTTATCTCTATGTGATAATTAGTAGTTTGTGATTATAATGTGTTTTTATAACCCAGGAACGATCATATATACCATGATTTATTCAGAGGCGCTTGCAAAAATAGCAAAAATAACAAAACAAGATTATGATAATAGGATCCATGTCAAAGTGACAAATTTAAAAGCCGATAACCTTCTGATAACACTTTGATAACTCTCTGATGGCTGTTTGATAATTTTTTGAAATCTCTGATAGCCGTTTGATAACTTTTTGAAATCACTATATGTAAAAAAAAAATGTGTCATGAACTGTTTTTTTTTTTCTAAATGTATATTTTTGACATATGATATAAATTTTCATTTATTTATGTCACCCAAGAATGGGTTGTAAATTCGAATTAATGCTTTGTGAATGTTTTTTTTTATATATATATAAAAGTACTCCATGATTTCTATCAAATTTTCATGTAATTGTTATATGATTAATATTTAATTGGTTATGTCACTACTACAAAAAGGGATTTTAACGACACTATTAATCAGGCCACTGTGTCGTTGAAAATAAAAAAAGGCACTACAAGAAATATTAGTTATGATAGCATCAAAAAAACGCTATTGTTGATTTTTGATAGCGTTTTCGATACGCGGTCGTAGCCGATGTTATTGAAAGTGCACGACTTTTCATAGCGTTTTTACAACGCTGTGCAAAACGCTATAATATGTCTCTATTTATAGCACATATATGATGC
>JBBPDI010000001.1:3948017-3963590 GCA_037974545.1 Cucumis variabilis
AAATAAAATAATAAAGCAGTGAGGAGGCCAAGTTGCACAACAATTCTAAACACAAACAAATTAACCACCAAAATATTCAATTAGAAGTTATTGGGAAAAGACTGATTTTCTGTGATTTTAGGTTGTGGTGCGCTAAACGTTATCCTTAAAAGAAGATATGCTTCTTCAATTAAACTGAGTATTTTAACATTCCACTCTCAATATATGAACACCTTTCAAGAAAGGTTGTATATCTAAACAATCTTACTAACTTCTTTGGATTTGTAGTTTACAAAGACCTTTTGGAATCGTAGTTCTAAAAAGATAGAAGGTGAGTAGCTCCCTTAAGTTTGAAACTTGAACAAGAGATCTTACTTTTTCACTTGTCCGAGAGGGACTTGATTTATGAACGAGATAAAAAACAAATAACAAATTATTCATTGGAGGATTAATGATATTTAAGAACATAAAAATAAGAATTATTACAGAGATAAAACAAACTTTTGACTTAGCCGTATTTACAAACAATTTGTGAAGAATGTACTTGTGACACAACTTATCTTGCAATCATAAGATTGCATCACAATACATTAGATTGCAACAGTAAGAGAAGTTGCACTCTTATGGATAAGACACACACCCAACCTTCTTTATATACTATTGTCACGCCCCTCTTAGAATTTGTCCTCCCAAACCCGAGAGAAGATGCGACAATTAGGTGAAAGAAATGTCAGCATCTTGTGTTGAGGTGACATTTGACGCCTAGGAGAAACTAAAACTTCCTAAATGCCTAGATATGCATCCAATCTAGGGCTTATCATGCGTTTAGAATAATTATATAGTGATTTAAATCCTATTAATTTGGTCCATAAACTTTGTACCTTGTACTATTTTTGTCCCTAAACTTTTGAAACAAGTTTACTTTGATTCTTGATGTTAGGATTATGTTAACTCTTTAGTGAAATGATGATGTGTCCACTTCTATATTTGAATGATTAGGCTGATCTAAAAATTCATCAAACAAACCTAAAAACTATTCTTTCTTTTCTTCAAAATTAAATCTCTCATATCTCGTCCCCGATTCCCCCACCCTTTACTATTTTTTTTTGAATTAGATTTTTTACGCAAATCAGAAGAACATTTAGTATAATATAATAATAAAAACAAAAATAGATACTAGTGTTAGCACTCATGGCAAGGTAAAATAAACTATACAAAATATAATAAGTATACAACTCATGTATAAAATAAACTCTATGAAATTGCAAATAAATATTCTCACAATGGATCACAACCCCCCCTTCTAAAAAAGAAGGAATTGAGACGAAGAGAAAAAGAAACCTCAATGAATTACAAAATATCCCAAACCTGAGGCACTGATATTTTTTTTTCATGTAGATGAAATTTCATTTAGCGAGTTGAGAAAGTGAAGTAGAGTGCCAATGTGCCAAATGGTGACAATCAATTTACCATCAATTTTGAGTTCTTTGATAAAACATCAATTTACCATATGACCCTTAATTAAAAATTAAAATTCCTAAATTTTTAAGAGTGTTTATCTTGTTTGCAGCCTAGTTATCCACATATAGAAGCTATCACATCATTTTGTTCATAGTTAACAAAACCTAATGACAATGACCAAAATATGCTCTTCTTAAAAGTCCAGAAACTAAAACAGATATTTTAAAAAGTTTGAGACCAAACTAAAACAAAATACAAGGTTTAGGGACTAAAATAGGATTTAAATCTTATATAATCTTGTGACAAGAACACAATTGTAACGCTCCGAGTTTAGAAGGGGAACATGAATGAACCGAAATCACATCTAAATAAGAGGGATCCTAAAGACAAGAAAATAAGGTTAAGAAAGACTTAAAAGAATTAAAAGTTACTATATATACCAATAAGGTGCATCTTCCTTTTTAATGACTCAATCATAGGAACTCCAAAGTTAAGCGTGCTTAGCTTGGAGCAATTGTATGTTGGATGACCTCTTGGGAATTTTCCTAGGATGCATGTGAGTGAGGACAAAGCATGCTGAAAGAACTAATAGAATTTTGAATCCTGGTCCAAATCCTAAACTTGAGGCATTAAAACAATATATGGCATGCAACACTCAACTTTATTCACTTATCAACTTCTATTACAATGCATGCAATGGTTTTAAACCAAGTTAAACTTAAACTCTTTACAAACTTTCTAAGGTTTCCATATAGATGAAGTAATGTGATGAAGCCAAAACACTATGCGACAATGGCAAATAGCAGCTCCATGGGATGTCTGGAATTTTAGCTTGCTACTTGAGAAGGGAGTGACATTTTAAATGTAAGTCAAATGCTTAGTGAGTGAAAATTTTAATTAACATTCTTAGAGAACATTTTATAACTTATAGAAACCAAGTTTTAAAAATAATTTTCTTCTTTAAGCACTCATCTGGTAATGAGCCATCATTAGGTGCTTCACGCTAAACCCCCATTAGCCTGAACCCGTTTAAAAATCATGCGGTGGACACATGCTCAACGCACATAAACCTAAATGCTGAACATACTCAAAAATCCCGATCATGGTATGAGCAAACTCCTACTTCCAACGTTGAAGTGGACAATACTCAAACATCCAGTTCACTATAAGAAAATGGAGGTTTTTCGACGTGACAGACGTCGGCAAACACAACATCGGGAAAGTAGACCAATTTCGACGCAGGCCATGCGATGTCGGTTTTGATGTGCAAGGCCGACATCGTAATCCATCACGTCAGACTTTGTTCACCATTTTTATTTTCAAATTTATCATTAAACATTTCTTCGACACAGTGGAGAAGTACGTCGGGGAAGGTTTAATAAATTAATTTAATTTATGAGCATCTCCAACGCACTGGAGAAACATGTCGGGACAAGTTCACATAATTATGAGACCGTTCAACTATCCTTGACGCAACAGAGCAAGACGTGGACAAATGTTTAAATAATGATATATATGTTACACATTTCTCGATGTTTGTACAATACGTCGATAATTCTATAGAGTAAGACCAATGTATTGACTGTGTTGGGGAATGTCTAAATAATAAATTTTACGAATTAGTTTTTTTTTATGCCATTAGTGAAATGTTGGCTTTGGTTATACTAATGCTGACGTGTCACTTTGTGGCATCAGAGATAATCCTATTTGCTGACGACTTTGAACTGCATCGGCAATTTCTGACCCTATTTGTTCTGTGTTCACAGAACATAGAATACAAAAAAAAAAAGAAGAGAAAGAAAGGAGATCCGCTATTCGCCGTTTGTGCCGCCGGTCATCCACCATCGTCTTGCTAAAATCCATGAAAACTTTAACTAAAATAAAAATAAGATTTTACCATGTTGTTTTTGTTGTTAGTGTTGGAATCCATGGTTGAGGAGCTCTCGATTCTTCAAATATTGTTTGAATGTTGAATGTGAAGAGTGCAAGTTGAGAAACATTTCGTGCATGAAGAAAATTTAAGATTTCAAATGAAATTGAGTGTTTAGATTTTGATTTTGTGGTCGGTTTTAGTTTTGTTAGAATTTAGGATTTAAGATGGAAGTTTAGATCGAAGTCAGAATTCAAGATTGAAGAATGCATAATGTTGGGGAGGTTGTTCTTTGTCTATTTCTGGTTATTCAAAATGACATAA
Organism: Cucumis variabilis; assembly: GCA_037974545.1. Taxonomy (NCBI): domain Eukaryota; kingdom Viridiplantae; phylum Streptophyta; class Magnoliopsida; order Cucurbitales; family Cucurbitaceae; genus Cucumis; species Cucumis variabilis. Next base: position 3,951,652 of record JBBPDI010000001.1, read on the forward strand.
AACTATGTTGGAACTTTGTATTTGTATTGTATGTATAGATTATAGATTATATATATGTTTAATATTAAATTTGTTGTATATTTCGAGATTACAATCTGCTATTGAAGCAGCAAAGAAAAAAAAGGAAGAGTTTGAGAAGACTATAGAAGAGCTTAGGTGCAAGAATTTCCTTCTACTGCGTTTGGGGATCTCAAATCTAAGAGTAGGGACACGAGCAGAATGTGCAAAGAGAAAAGTTGAACATTATTATGAGTTGCGTCAAAAAAAATATGAGGTTTCTTCAAAAAGAAATGACTCTTGCTTTGATGGTTCCAAAAATTTGATTGGAAAAAAGGAGCCAAAAATGACGAGACTGAGAACTAAACATGTAAGCCATAGAAAGTTCCCCACTTGCTCTGGTGGTCCCATATGCAAGGAGGAAACTTTCTATGGCTTACCTGTTCGGTTCTCGGTCTTGTCATTTTCTACTCCTCTTTTTTCAATCAATTTTTTGGAACCACCAGAGCAAAGGTCATTTCTGTTTGAAGAAACCTCATATTTCTTTCGACGACGTAGCTCATAATAATGTTTAATTTTCGTCTTTGCACATTCTGCTAATGTCCCTATGATCATACTAGGCAATTATATGCTGAGGCAATGTTTTTAGTTTTTATTGTTCATGTAATTTTATAACCTACAAACATGTAATTTTTTAATATTTGAATTAATTTTATTGAATTAATTTTAATATAATTTTAATTTGATATTTTAATAAATTTTTATTAATTTTACGTTAATTTTTTAAGAATTTGATTAATTTAAATTGAGTTTGATCCCAATATTGAAAAAATATTAAAAAAATATTTTTCTCATGCAGAAAACACGTCGGCATGGACACATATTGTCGACGCTTTAACCAGATGTCGGATGAGGCTTTAACTAAAAGTCTCACACGAGTTGACGAAGCCCTTGTCGGGCAAACATTTTTGTCGATGTCGTTGTGTTTGTGTGTTAGTTTTTCCATTCCTATCACTGTAATGTCGATGTTGGTTTCGGTGTCGAGATAGATATTTCTAACATGTTTTTGTGAATTTGTCGATGCATGGTGCATCAGGGAACCCTTACTTCTTAAAGTAATTGCTTGACTCCATGTCAAAATGTAGACAAACTTACACATCTAGCGCCTGCAGCACTCTAGTGGATGCATCTCAAACTCAAGATTTTGGCCTAAACGAGCACTTCTCGATGTTTGACTTGCTTACACTTATATGTGCACATAAAGTTAGATTTTTATAACCAGGTCAAAACTAATGGTTTGAAAACATTTACTTAAAACATCATTTTAACAAGAAAACATTTTAACAACCAAACATGCATTATATAAGCTTAAAGTAGAAATAATAACTTTTCAAAATCACGATATCTTTTGAAGAGTCACTCAAAACTTTGGAACCTACTTCCAATTCCTCTTCTCCTTCTTTTTACCAACACTTCATTAGTCTTCAAATTCTCACCAACACAGAACTTTACCAACTCTCCTATGTATGTTCCCAAGTCTCTAGTCTTTTTTTCTTCACTTTTATGTGTTGCTTAACGCTATTGATGTGTCTCTTGGGTACAAGTTTTTTTTCTAATTTGCCTAAGTATAAGTGTAAAGAGAGGTTTTATTGGGTAAACCAAGGTCGAACACAAGAAATTTTGGGTATCTTAGATTATAATGCTTATAAAAGACTTATGTGGTATCTATACAATAAATTATATTCACAATATTATGTAATTGATTCTATTATTATATCCACTAAAGATTTGTAGTGAAAGAGGGAATGAAGTTGATAATTATGCGTGAGGTTGAACTCAGTTTACTGTAAGCAAGACTAATGAAGGAAAGTTCTTTACACTGTGATGTGATTCAAGGAAAGTAAGTAATTTCTCAAAGCGATATAAATTTCATAACTAATTCCAAATTAAGGCGGGCATCCTCTTGGAGCTTTTTCCATACTTGCTCGACTTTTGGGTTGCAAATACTGAAATTGTGACACGATTCATATTTATCCCTTTAGGTCGCATTATGTATAATCCATCCTATATTAAGGTAAGTAGCCTCTCAGTGTCTTGATATCACACACACTCACATTTATGATATGTATGTTAAGGAGATATAAAGAGAAGTGATTATATTGACATAATCCCTTCAATGCTTGTTTAGTGCGGTCTTAATTACTTGCTTTCTCGAGTTGTTAACTCTCAATAACTAATTTATTCTTTCGAATAGACTTAAACGTTGAATGAAGCTTTGTCCCAATAAGATAAGTAATAAAAACTTTCAAATTTTCCCAAAAACTAACTAGTCCTTTGTTTCATTCATAACATAGAAAACTTCACTCACACGACAAGTAAAGATGTGAGAAAGTGAAAGTGAAAAAAAATTATATTCATAATAAAAGATTTAGGCCTCTCGACCATGGAGTTTAAACTATCAACACAACTAAAAATGAAGTTACAAATGAAAAAGAAAAGAAATGTGTCCACAATTTTTTATGTTCTTTTGCTCCATTTATGCCTAATACAAACTGAGGGGAAATGGAGCGTGAAATTCTTTACAACTCTCACTCTAAGTGCTCACGTAAAGTATAGAAAAGAAAAGTTAAGGATGAAGTTGGATTCTTTTATCATTGTTCACACACTCTAAATGAAGGAGATATCATTGTATTTATAGGCGTTTTTTGTGATGGGATTGATGGATTTATTTGATGCACCATTATTAATTCCTAGACTTCTGAGCACTGTCATGTGGCGCTGAAGATGTCACTTCATCCTTTTTGCTGATGATAGACGAATTTCATCTCCCAAATATGTGTCAAATGTTTTATCGAATCATATACCAAACATCAGGTCGAACTCAGGGAGCACTATAATTTCTCAATCAAACAAATTTCCAATTGGAGGAAATCGGAGGTTGATTGCAATAAAGTAAAATAGTATGAAACGAAGATGAATTGTAAAGATTCAATAAAAAGTGGGCCTATCTTGGGTTATAACGATCTCTCCCTATCAAAAGAATTGATACGTACATTGAAACATCACCACTTATCTATATGCAACTTTCACCTAACCAATTTAATTACTTAAGATAATTAAATTGTCTCAAGGTTCCATTGTTATGATCCAATATGATTGAACATGTATAATTAAATTTTCCAATAGCATTAAGATCAAGAGATTCTTAGGTGGAATGCCTAATTTCTATGCATATAATCGACATTCATTATGTTCAATTATAGATTGGCTAGAACAATGCTCATCAAAATAGATTACAAGCTAACCTAACCTATTGCTTCTAACTAATTCTTATTCTATTATCATGAGTCAAAGATTCATTGTAAAGAAAAAATTATACAATCCCCAACATACCCAACATTTTGTTTTTTTCTTCAGAAAATGGGTTACTGCTAGTCCCTTCATCAAACGGATTATTACTACTACTCGTTCCTTCATCAAGTATTCGCATACTTCTGTACAAGTTCACGGGCTCTCCATGATACACCCAGTCTATGTATGAAGAGGCTATTTGAGTGGTTAATAGACGTCGCTCCACACCCTTTAATGAGTCCCAATTCGAATTCATACATCTCTTGCATGGACACCTTATTTGTTTGTAATTATTGACGCGATGTTTTGCAACCTCTAAAAATTGGAAAATCATTCTCTATACTTAACCAAAAACTTATCCCTGAGTTTCATCCAACTCTTGTCCATCTCGTTAAAAGCCCTAAAACATAAATACGTTTAATTAGTTTTATATGTCTCCTCTCAATTTACTCCAAGTTACTTCAACTTAACTCCATCAATAAGCTATATTGTCCAATCTCTAATATACCACTAAAATTATATTCAAAGCTAAACTTAAGTTTAAATCTAACTAACACTTTCAACATATCTAACAATTCATACATACTAAACTAAAAGCCCTTTAAGAATCACAAAGCTAGTAATTAATAACAAATTACAAACTAATTTGACATAAATAAATAGGCTACCATAACTACAAGATAACCATAAAATTCACATTCGTATTCAACTTTAAATTCAAATTCGTATTATAATTGATATTACACATAAATCCATATTTAAACTTAAATTTAAATTAACTATCAAATTCAATATTTAAAAAACATACATTACACATAGATTATATAATATCAACATACAATGTCAAATTTACACATCTAATCTCAGACTTACATATAAAAACTCATACATTTTCATATAAAAATATACATAATATATTACACATACGTACATCTCTTCATGGATTACACATACAAAATTATATAATACATTACAAAAAAATACAATGAATTTCAAACTACACATGCATACATTTCAAACTACACATAATAAAACATACATAATATATTACACACTCATACATTTCAAACTATATAAATTTGAAAACATAAAAAATAGACAAAATCTTATACCAAGGAAATCAACGATGGAGGACAAGAGAGGAGCACGAAGTGGTAGGCGACAGATGAGCGGCGGCGGACGAGCGATTCTTCTTCTTCCCTCTGTTTCTCTTTTTATTTTATTTCGATTTCGTGTAAGTATCTATTATGTATTCACATAAAAAATAAGGAAAGGAATGACCGATGCAGCATGAAAACGTTAGCCTTTCTAGCCTTTTCCCAACGTTTCACTAATGGCATCAGGGAAAGTCCAACCGTAATAATAAATGCATAGACCTTCGCCGACGTGGTCAATTCTGACATCGACAAAGGTTTAAATTAAATATTACAATTTAAACCTTTAGGAAACACTTGAGGTTGATACGTCATCAAGCTGAAAGTGTTGCCAACTTATTCAAAAGACATCACTAGACATTTCCTTATTGGTTTAGAGATCAGGTATGTAAAGTACAGTGGTGGAAATATCGATTGTGCGTCATCTTATTGACGACTTTATAAATGATGATGATGAACAATCATTTGTTCTGAGCGAATCAAGCGATGACAAATATTAATGACGAATCACATATACACATATATTTCATTTTTTATATATTCAGTTTCAAGTACTCTCATTTGTTTAATAAATTTTGATTTATATGTCCAGAGGTACTATGTCATTCCTTTCTGGATTTCATGAGACTGATGCTCTTTTTTATTTCGACAAATAAAGCAGGAGGAACATTCTCAGTGGTGTGAGGATTTATGTCCTAAAACTCATAGATAGTAAATATAATCCATTGACTGTTATTTATCAATAAAGTATTATTATTATAATTTCAATAAATGTTATTGATTACATTATTAGTTTTGTCTTAATAGCTCAAATCCAATAAACTAACATCCTAAACTCTTTTATGAGTCTTGAACAGTATGTAGAGACATACAGGGATTAATGTTCAAGATCAGCTTAAAGGGTCTATAGTATAGGGTATAAGGTTGGATACCTTATCTTGGTAACACTATGGATATGACTCACTTTGTATTTGATACAAACACAATGATTTAACGCGTTCGTGTAGGTGAAATGCGAGTGAGGGTATCCTATGCAATGAGTTTGCATAAGATCGAACCACGAAATAGTAACCACTAGATATAACTTCGTTAACTAGTTATGTTTCTATTTCATTAGGATGATCTAGGTAACTTAGTCTTAATGCTGAGTGTATTGTAAACTTTTGTTTACGAGGGATTGTCCTTTGATTTTGTATAGGTAAAAGTGGCCAGATTTTTGACTCAATATACTTATCATTTTAGGGACAAGATCGAGAAGGTAGCTGGAAACATAATTATCCAAGATAGAATTCACTCATTTCCTATTTTAGGGTAAGTAGATGAGTTTTTTCTTAAATGGTGTCTCCGAGACATGAACAAAGGACCCTACCCTCTCTATGGCACGAGAGGGGTTTTTATTTATTGGTTGGACTATAAACAGGTTGTTCATTAGAGGAGCATTGATATTTAAGGACTAGAGGTAATTTGGAGTAAAACAGTAATTTGACCTAGCTGGTGTTACGAACACTCGTGAGGACTAGCTTAATGTTATTGGTCTATATCCATGGACATCGAAATATATCTACAGTGATAAGAGTTCAGCTGTGAGTCTTTAGTGGAGTGTACACAATGTTAATGAATATTGATTAATGTGGTTAATGAGTTTAGCCAATTAATCTCATATTGTTGTAACTTCTGATCTGTAGGTTCATTAGGTCCCCTTTCTAGCTTGTAAAGGGTAATAAGATTTATTTATATAGGTTATAATTTGAAATATTAAAATTTATGTTGGGAATTAGTATAATGTATGGTGATACATTATAATATAAAGTTTGTATTTTAATCAAACTTTATTATATAAATTTAATTTTAGATATGATTTAAAATTAATTTATAAGAGATAAAATATTTGAATCAGTTCAAATATTAATTTAACGTGGATTGGATTCATATTAAAATTATTGGTTATGAGATAAATTTACATTTGAGTATGATTCAAACTTAATTTAAGTTAAATATGAGATATTTAATTTAGCTACTAATTAATTGGAGAATTAATTAATAGTTTAGTTTAATTTGATTTAATTAAATTAATTTAAAACTATAAGGTATAGGACAGATATTCACTAAATATGATTTAAATGAAATATTAATTAAATATGATTTAATTAATTATCAATTGATTAATTAATTAACTATTAGATTTGAAATTTCTATTAATTTAATATTTTTTAAACTAATGGAATCTAATGATTTTCTCTTACTCCCTCAAGGAAAGGGAGTTATAAATATGCAGAAGAAAAACAGTTTTTTTTAATCAATTAAGTCAATGTTGTTGCTCTCTATAAAAATAGTTTCTCTCTAAACTTTTTTCCATTCCAATTGATTCTCATAAACCAATCTCATCCCAGAGGATAAGAAAGTTTTTGAGAAGTGTTGTCACAATTTGAAGTTTTTGTAGATTCAAAGGCGTCAAACTACGTAAGTTTTTCTTTCTCAAATCTATAATTAGAAGCATGCTTAACCTTTAAGTTATAATAGGAAAATTAGGTTATGTATCATTTTGGCAATGTATTGGTATTTTAAGATTTCCAAATTAAATTGAGAAGCGATTCTGTAAAATCTTTCACTACCTAGGATTTTTATCCCTTCAAGTGGGTGACACGTTAAGTTAGTCTCGTTACATAAACATGGAGTAGTCCCGTTACATAAACATGAAGTTTTGTCTCTAATAGTTTTTTGTTTTGGTAGATTTCTCTCAACCCAATACTCGCACTCCTAGGAGATGGGAGCACTCCAAGAACTTGGAGTTAGATGGATACGTGTAGCAAAATGGTTAGATCCTTATATCTATCACTCGAAGACAAAATACGCTGATCTCGCCACATGTCGTTCGCTTTAGCTGTACCATAGGTGTGTTAACACAAGATACATTTCTAGTCAGCTTCCTTAAGTGAGCTGGAGTACATTAATCTTGCGAAGGGCGGTTTACAAATAAGTTTTAAAATTATCGTACATACGTATATATTTATAGAAACCTAATTCATGTGTACTTTCTTTTGTAGTAATGGTTTGTGCTTGATTTCGTAAATTTAGCACTTACTCGATTTGTTGAGCATCAAATGCTCACCACTTGAAAGGAGTTCAGGGGAGATAACCACCACCATTTTAAGAAGTTAAGTGATCCTGAACAAGCACATGACAACCCACCCCTAGATGGAAGAATCGTGTGGAAATTTGACACTTCCTTTGCGATCACTACGTTATTCAACAGTTTTAGGTGATTTAAAATTTTTAATGTTCCTAAATGGTAGTTCATTTTTGTTGTTTGTATATAACATTTTGATTATTTGCATGTTGGAGCAATCAATGATGAACAGAACTACTAGAGGGAAGCAACTCATCCAAGTCATTTCTTCAACGACAATACGAACTCGCTGAACAACGAGGTTAACCAGTCAACCGAGTGGAGATTTTTAGAGAAACACATGCTCAAGGTGGCCAGTTCATTTCGCAGGAGGCCACAGATGCACAAGTAAGTTTATGAAAATCCTTTGTCTTATTTTGTACATTTAATTTGCGTGTTTGACTTAATTAAAATTTTTCTTGCATAATCAAATACTGGAACTCCAGTTCCAACCCACCCTAAAGGATTCTCAATGACTCTCTGGGGATGAGATATGCAAGACAGTTTTTGGTAAACAACTGAACTACTCATAAGGTCTTGGTTGGGGCCCTAGGCCAAAGTCTCTAAAGGCTGCTGATAGTTCTTTGTCTTCATCATATGAGCAAGAGGTGTAAGCCAAGGAGGTTATCGAACTAAAAGCTCGACTTGACAACGCTCAACAATGTATTGAAGAACAACAAAGAATGTCAGAGTTGCATGGGTGACAAATGGAAGAAAGTAACTGAAAACACTAAGAAAGAGCTTGATAGATGGAAGAATGAGGAAGATGATTGAAGAACTAACTTGAACACAGAGAGGACCTTGATTTCATTGCGGTACGTATTTATTAACTTTTAAGTTCTTTAGTTTTTTTTTTATTGGTGATATATACCTAAATTTAATTTCATGTCATTATAGGTTGGGATGCTTGGAAAAACTGGCGTCCACGACACTTAGTAGAATTAGTTTTTATTTTTCATGTAACTTCTAAGCATACAAATGTACATTTTTAATAGGAAAATTTTTAAAAATAGTAGATTTTACAAAATACTTACAACCTATAGCAAATTCTATCACTGATGATCATTGATATGCTATATGATAGAATCCAAAATTTTGCTATAACTTGTAAATATTTTAATTTATTTTTCTATTTTTAAAAATGCCCCTTTTTAATATTTGAATTAATTTTAATATAAATTCAATTTGGTATTTTAATAATTTTTATTAATTTTACGTTAGTTGTTTTCAGAATTTGATTGAATTTAAATCAAATCAAAACCCAATAGCAAAATTTTTTTAATAATAAATTAAAGATATTATAAAAAAATTTCCCAATGCACCAACAACGTCGACAATGGAAACCTATACCGACATTGTGTCAAGTGTTCCATATTGTCGACATAGATTTTGACGTCGGCAATACGCTATTGCCGACACATTGATAGGACATAAAAATGGCTTTTCCTTGACGTTTCGTACCATTCAGTGAAGCCTGTGTCGGGCAAAAGTATTGATGATGTCATCTCGTTTGCGCGTTGGTTTTGCCTCCCCCGACGTAATACTGTCGATACTATCCCCGCATGGCTTTCTGCATCATGAGAGGCATTCTTGACGAGTTTTGTTATTTTGGCCGACGCATACATGCGTCAGGATAACCACCTACTTCTTGTAATGTTGATCTTCGAACATTAGACCATCAACACTTTTCTTCACCGAAAAACAAACAACAATTATAATCCACACCAACGAAAAGACTTACTTCTATTTTATGGAAAATCATTTTCATAACAGATCCAAATAATATATTTTTAATTAAGAATATTCTTCACAACATCAAATAAAAAGCTTTTTGCCACGTCAACAATCAAGGAGATAATTATGAACAAATATAACAACCACAAGCCCACATAGTTTTTAATAAACTCTCCCTTGGGACTGACTTCCTTTATTTGTTCAGACATGCAAAAAAAATAAAATGATACAACAGAGGAAATTGAACCTAAATATTAGGAATACATTTAAGAGTAGATAATAGAACAACTCAAAGACCACTCACTAAGGAAAAGTGCACAGACATATTCCAAAGGGCACAAAAGAGTTAAGTCAACTGCACTGATAAAATATTAGGAATACATTTAAGAGTGAGCACATAAAACAATGAAAGAGTTAACAACAGTGTTTGAGAAGATCCCTTAGTTAATAGCAAAGGATACAACACGAGGAACAATAAGTAAAGACAGTAGAAATACAAGACATTGTTAACCCAGTTCGATGAAACTACATCTACACATCTGCGGGTCCTTAATTGGAGATCAAAGGTTTTATTTCTTTGATATATAAATCATAATTACAATCTTATGATTTGTAGTACAGATCTTAAAGCACCTATTCTTCACTCAATACTATAAGTTATACAATTTTACAAAAAGGAAATCTATCACTAATCTATTTCAAAGATGAATCGGTTAAATCAAAATCTTCGCCTTAATCATGTTTCTCATCTATTAATAGATTAAGGTTGTGTAATGGAGGAACTCTCCCTGAATCATGTTCATCATCAAAACATAAAATAAATATTCTTTATTTCATCATACAATAGAAAATTGATCTTCAAACATTAGGCCATCAGCACTTTTCTTCACTGAAAAACAAACAACAATGATAATCCACACCAATAAAAAAAACTTACGGTTCTTTCTTCACTTAGGTTACTGTTCAACAGCTGTTCTATTGCAACACCAAGAATTAGATGATCCTCAGCCAATCAAGATTTCTTACTTAAAGGAATATCAAATCTAGGATCCCAAAACATCTCCTTCAAAATAATATAAAATCATATCTTCAACTTTAAGAAAAACCTTTTTCATAATAATTTCAAATAATATATTTTTATGTATAATATTCTTCACAACTTTTTTCCACGTCAACAATCAAGGAGATAATTCTGTACAAATATAACAATCACAAGCCCACACATCTTCTAACAAATTACAAAAGTTCTTACCAATAAAGTATCGACAATAATTGTAGGATCCTTTAACAAATAACCATCAACAATGGTTAGACACAAAATCATTAGAATCATATATAGCAAATGTTGTTGTGTTTTGTTTTTTCTTTTCTCTTTAAATACTAAGTAGCACAACATTTGTGAAGATGAGGAACAAAACTCCAACATCTAAGGTGTGAAAGGTCATGTTATTTTTTATTGAACTAAACTCATTTTAACTTACAAGTAAGGTTTGAAATATCGATGTCCTATTTTTTATAAAAATGTTGATGAAAATATCAATATTCATGGAAATTTTGAAATTTTTTTTATATAAATTGATTGAAATCGATGGGAATTGTTATAATTAGTTAATGAAACTTTGTTTGTAGCTTCATTGAACAATAATGGACTATTTTTAATCATATCATATATGAAAGTATGACAATATTATTGAGATGTATGTTGTAAGTATTTGGGTAAATGTAGATGCAAAAGCAAAAGTTTAATAAAATGAAAAAATAATTATAAAATAATATGAGATATTGATAATTTGATCACAAATTTAAAGAACGTGAAATATGCATACAAAATAATTATAGTCCATTACAAAAAAAATATATGACTTTGGAGCAAAATCTTGATAATTTTGATAGAAACTACAATATTGCTCTCAGGTTATATAAAATGTTATAGATTGGTTACTTAACTGAAAATGATATATGATTTTATGATCAACTTAATTAGGATAACCTTACTGTTGTCATTTATGTGAAATTTGTGGAAAACCATGAATAACATGCTAGAGAAATAGAAAGATGAAGTATGAACACTATATATTTAAATGTAGACTTGAAATTTTCTGAGTGTTAAAAATAATGAACACTATATGTTGCTAGATACTAAATTATTTTGAATCTAATTGCTAAATTTGCAACTATCCCTATTTTATAAAGAATTAAATTTGAATCATATTTTGATAACTACATTTCTTATGAATTGCCAATACTTAAATTTCTGTACATACATTTGAATGTGTTTTTCAGTTCATTCTTCTAACCACTCTTAAAATTGGAGTGTTACACTATAAAACTTCTTCAAACAAATTTTTAACTTCAAGTATAGAAGTTGCAACAATTATTATACTTTAAGGATGAATTTTACAATTTACCTCAACATCATTATTATATGGTATGGGACCTATATTTGCAAAAATGACTAAATATACATGGATAGATTTGACAAAGTAAGCGGAATATATCTTAATAGAATTGAGGGGAAATTATAATATAATGATATA
>JBBPDI010000001.1:4144211-4154663 GCA_037974545.1 Cucumis variabilis
AATGCCCCTCAGCCCTTAATTCTCGTCCCCCCCCCCCCTATTTACCCCATCCTCCAACCCTTGATTCAAATTATATAATTACAAATAATGCTCTCCTAACATTTAAAAGCATTCCCAAGCTTGCTCTCTTAACAAATAACTTAATTTGTGAACTTATTTAAACTTACAAAAAAAGGAAAAACGAACAGGACAAGTCATTAACCATTCAAAAACATATATATTGCCACAAAGTAGATTCAAATTAACCATTGGGACGAACAATAGAGAGATATGAAGAAACAAAGTAGATTATGTTAGGATTTATGTCCTAAAACTTGTAGGTTGTAAATATAATCCATTGATCGTTATTAATAAAGTGTTATTATTATAATTTCAATAAATGTTATTGATTATATTATTAGTTTTGTCTTAATAACCCAAATCCAATAAACTAACATCCTAAGCTGTTTGATGAGTCTTGAACAATATGTAGAGATATAAAGGGATCAATTTTTGAGATAATCTTAAAGGGTCTATAGTATAGGAATAAGGTTGAACACACCTTATTCTGATAATACTATGGATATGACTCACTTTGTATTTGATACAAACGTAATGATCCAACGTGTTCGTGTAGGTGACATGCGAGTAAGAGTATCCTATGCAATGAATTTGCATAAGATCTAACCACAAAATAGTAACCACTAGATGTAACTCTGTTAACTAGTTAGGTTTCTATTTCATTAAGATGACCTATGTAACTTAGTCTTAATCTTGAGTGTATTATGAACTTCTGTTCATGAGAGATTGTCCTTTGATTTGTACGAGTGAGAGTGACCAAATTGCCAATTCAATATACTTATCATTTTGATAACAAGACCGAGTGGAGAGCTGGGAACATAATTACACAAGATGAAATTCACTCCTTCCTACTTTAGGATAAGTAAATGAGTGTTTCACTTAAATGATGTCTCTGGGACTTGAACAAAAGGCCTGACCCTCTCTATAACACGAGAGGAGTTTCTGTGTATTGGTTAGACCATAAACAGGTTGTCCATTAGAGGAGCACTGGTATTTAAGGACTAGATGTAACTTGAGGTAAAATGACAATTTGATCTAGCTGGTGTTACGAACACTCGTGAAGGACTAACTTACTGTTATTGGCATATATTCGTGGACACAAAAATATATTTACAGTGAGAAGAGTTTAACTGTGAGTCTTTAGTGGAGTGTACACATAGTTAACGAATATTGATTAATGTGGTTAATGAGTTTAGCCAATTTAATCTTATATCATTGTAGCTTTTGATATATAGGTTCATTCTCTAGCTCATAAAGGGTAATAAGATTTATTTATATTGGTTGTAATTTGAAATGTTCAAATTTACTTTGAAAATTAGTATAATGTATGGTGGTACATTATAATATAAAGTTTATATTTTAATCACTTTATTATATAAATTTAATTTTGGATATGATTCAAAATTAATTTATGAGAGATAAAATATTGAAACGAGTTCAAATATTAATTTAATGTGAATTGGATTCATATTAAAATTATTGGTTATGAGAGAAATTTATATTTGAATATGAATCAAATTTAATTTAAGTTAAATATAAGATATTTAATTTAGCTATTAATTAATTGGAGAATTAATTAATAGTTTAGTTTTATTTTATTTAATTAAATTTGATTTCATTAAATTAATATAAAATTATAAGATATTGAAGAGATATTCATTAAATATGATTTAAATGAAATATTAATTAAATATGATTTAAATGAAATATTAATTAAATTTGATTTAATCAATTATTAATTGATTAATTAGTCAATTTGAAATTTTTTTAATTAATATTTTTCAAATTAATTGAATCTCATGATTTTCTCCTACTCCCTCAAAGGGAGTTATAAATATGTAGAAGAAAACAATTTTTTTTAAGAAGAAAAAGAAAAGTCAATGCTTTTGTTTCTGCAAAAATAGTTTCTCCTTAAACCTTTTTTTTTCTCATCTCAATTGGTTCCCACAAAACAATCTCATCCTAGAGGATAAGAAGGTCTCCAATGGGTGGTGTTCCAATTTGGAGTTTTTTTTTTTTTTTTTTTTTTGTAGAATTAGAGGTGTCAAACTACATAAGTTTAACCTTCTTTGTACCTTTTAATTTAAAAGCATGTTTCACCTTTAAGTTATAAGAAGAGAATTAGTTTATGTATTATTTCGTCAATGTAATGGTATTTTGGGATTCTCAAATTAAATTGAGCAATGATTCTGTATAATCTTCCGCTGCCTAGGGCCGCTTTTATTCCTTTAGGTCCAAATTATAAAATTACAAATAACGAACCAAGGTAGAATCCTAAAAAAATACTGCATTCCGAAATTGACAAACTTGTGGTTGATTGAGGCGGGGTCGAATTGCATCTAGTAATTTATGTGAGTTCTATGCCCTCAAACAAAAGGGTTCTTTTAACATGGACTTAAAAAATATTGAAGTCTTCCTAACAAAAAATATAAATGCACACGTTCATATCCATATATATATAATTCTCAGCAGTACATATATATAAATGTGAGATGAGAACTCATAACTTACAATTTGTCAAATCTAATTTTTAATTCGAAATGTAACTATGGTAAAGAAGTTGGTCTTTGAAATAATAACATAAATAAAAAATAAAAAAAAAGAAGGAGAAAAAAATAAAATAAATGAAAAAAAAGTGAGGTCTATGTGAAGTAAATCATCATTAGGAAACTTATTGAAGAAAATATACAAACGGGTATAAAAAGGCATCATAATTAACTAATGGTGGACCAAGTAGAAGCATCAAAATGACTGATCTCCCAAATTTTGCTATAATTTCAACTTGTCATATTCAAGCTTGTAAGCACTTATGGAAGCATTCCCCAATAAGCATTGGATGCATATGAGGGAATGGACAAAAAAATTGTTCAATAGCATAAGCTTAAGAATCTATGATGGAACCGACTAAAGTTGAATTTTGGGAAGAGAAGAGAAAAAAATGTGGCTAAGCAAAATGAGATACAAATTTTCTTTTCAAGGCAGTAAGCATTAGCACTTAGGTGAAGAAGGTCACCTTATAGATAAAATTTAGTTGATAGAATTCAAGGACACAATTGTACAAACTAAAAAACATATCATGTTCAAGTAAGGTCATAAAAGAACTACCACACATGCATCCTCCTTAAAAAATGCCCTTAAACCACCCCCGATACAAAACCAATGTCTTCAACAGTGGCACATTGCACTACCTTTATGACTGATCAGATTTTACAAATTTGGTTATATTCCCTTCACCATTGTTTACCGAAAATAGAGGATTTAAATCATGAACTAGGTAGTATATAACCTTAATTCTAGCAATGTGATACAACACCCTTCACTGTCAAAAATCATATCACTCAAGAGTTTTATTCCTAAACATTTCAAACAACTAAAATGTCAACCCTTTCACTGTAGCATGTACTCCCACTATGTAATTCAAACGATATATATATATTAATTTATTCCACGTAACTCATATCATTTTTAAGTATTGCCATTAATTGTGGCATGCAATGAATGGAAGTATATCACTCCAAGAAAAATGAACTATCATAACGTTTAAAATCTCACATAAATGGCTGAAGAGGCTAGAGAGAGTTAAGAATGAAGGATGGGTAAAACCCTACTTCTAATGGAGGGGTAATTTTGAAATAATTTTTAAAAAAATCAAATTGTTGTAGAACGTGATTTTATTTTTTAATATTTTTATCATATTCGAAATATATTAAATATGGTTGATAAGGGCTTAATTTTATTAACTGATTTTGGTATGGGGTGCAAATTCTCTACTAATAATCTCTTATGCCAGATGAAATCTTTGCTCCATTTGACATATCAAAGGTGACTTTAATCATTCACAAATTACTCTCATACATGCTAACTAACTGTAGAAATATTTGAGCCACTTCATATAATAGTAGAGACGAGGTTATAAATTATTTTCAATTTTTTAGAAGTTGATTTTCAATTAAATATAATCCTTACGTCATATGTTTTTTCACCAAAATTCTCAATTCTTCCCTTTTTGAGTGGTTCTCAAACAGAAATTTTATTGAAGTGAGGGAATGATTAGTAAATTCCCACTGTCATGAAATGGCTAATTTATGACACTCAGCTAGTGGTTTAACTTCAATATTTCAACGATCATTTTCAAATTTAGCAACCAAAACTTTTTGGAACGTATAAAGAGGGGTTGAATGACTACACATATATTTGAATCATTCATTCCCATTTTCATAGTTAATTAACAATTAGAATAAAGAGAAGATCATAAGCAAAAAGCAGAAGGCATATATAAAAATGATAGGATTGAAGTCAAACATTATGGCATTACTATTACATTTGTTGTTAATGTTGGCATCAACTGCAAAAGGTCAATCCATTTTTGATATCACTACGTATGGTGCCAAACCTAATACTGATATTACTCAGGTAAATATATATTAACTAGATAAATTTTGTATTTTATGTAATTTTTTTTATTTAATCAAATAATTCAATTTACAGGCTCTGACAAATGCATGGAAGAATACATGTGCATCGACCAATTCTAGTATATTGTTGATTCCAATAGGAGTTTACCAACTAAACCAATCCTCCATGGTCCTTGCAAGAGTACTATTGAGGTTCGGATGGAAAGAACATTACAAGCTCATTCCAATCATATAGGAGATGGGTTGGTTCTTTTTCAATATATCGATCAATTGATCAATTGACATTGTCAGGCACAAGTGTGCCATTTTGATGGTCAAGGAGAAAAAGGTTGGGAAAAGAATGATTGTCCCTTGAAGAAGATATGCACTAAACTTCTGATGGTAAATTAATTCTCTAATTGTATTAGCTTCGTTATCTTTAATCTTGTAGAATACATAATTTTTCGATTAACATAATGCATTGTTTTTAACACGGATACTTTTTCTTTTTGTGGGGAGGACCAGGGTTAAATTTGCAAGAATGTGAAGTTCAGTTTCGTAACCAATTCAATAGTGAAGGACATAACTTTCTTGGATAGTAAAAATTTTCATATCAATCTTTTGGATTGCAAGAATGTTACTTTTTAAAATGTGACAATTATTGCGCCAGAGAATAACCCCAATACCGATGGAATTCATGTGAACAGTTCAAAAGAGATTAACAACTTTTAATACACAAATCTCAACTCGAGATGATTGTATATCTGTTGGAGACAACAACAAGCAAATAACTATTACTAATGTAACATGCGGACCAGGACATGGCATCAGTATAGGAAGTTTAGGCAAGTACACCAAGGAAAAAGAGGTGGCAGGAGTTACAGTGAAATCATGTAAATTAATCAATACTTCGAATGGTGTTAGAATCAAGGCCAGATTGTGTAGTTGCATACACAGCCTCTCACTTGCATTTTGAACATATTGAAATGGTTAATGTTAGCAATTCACCAAGAATATTGTCCATCTAATAAATGCAACAAAAAGGTATATTGAAATTATTCCTTATTTATAATTTTCAACTAATTAATTAACTTCAAGCAATATTTTTCTTATATATAACAAATGCAAAACTAACCTGATTTAATTTTTTGTTTTCTTATGTATACATTCCTTTATATTCCATCAAAAATTAAGATTCGCGACATTAGTTTCAAGAATATCACAGGCACTTCTGCTACTTCCGTTGCTGTTAAATTTATCTGTAGCAAAGTTTTTCCGTGTGAAGGTATGGAAGTTGCAGATATTGACCTAGCTTACACCGGAACTCAAGGACGGATTGCGTCTCAGTGTAGAAGTGTGATTCCCATCACTACTGGAATGCAAAATCCTCGTGTGTGTGTGAAAGCTGCTCCTATTAATTCTCCATCCACAGACTGATCTTTTTCCCAACGAGAGAACAGAAGTTCCAAAAACAAAACCATTTCTTGAAGAGTTGGATATATCTTTGTCTGATCTCTCATCATTTTTTTACATTTCAAAATTCTATTTATTCATTTAAGAAATGCATGCAATATAATGGATCATGCATATGTACTATAGATTATTCTTTCAATTATTTATTAATATATGATCAAACATTTTTCTCTTTAATTTTCCGTTTAAAAAAAAAAAAGACTTGAAATTTGTAACCATTTTGTTTTAAATTGAAAAATACAGCTTTCAAACATACTGACCACCGGAGGATTTAGTATAAGTACAGGGGACTTGAGCCCTCTCAACTTTATCGTATTTATATAATGTGTATAAAGAAAACTAATTAATGTTTAATATTGGTAAATAGCTTAGTGGTAACTCTGTTTACCCTCTTTCAATTACCTCTCTCTTCCAATTACCTGAGTTTAAGTAAATGTTTTTTTTTTTTTTTTTGTGCATGATAGTATTGATCTAGACGCAAATGATGGAAGAGAGAAAATTTTATATGTTTTCTTTATCTTGATTCATATGATAAAAAATGAGAAAATTGACCAAAGCAAAAATTTTTTTCTATCTATAACAAACTCTTGAGAATATAGATTATAACAAACTCTTGAGAATATAGATCAGTATGTATATTAGTTAGTAGGAGTCTACCGTTTGATATACTATTTTATGTAATTGTAATTCTTTAAAAAAAATGTTACTATATATATATATTTTTTTTAGCCCCCACCAAATTGTGATTAAATAATATTATTTTAATATAAAAATAGTTTTAAAAATGTATAACCTAAAGAGAGAACTAAAGTTGATGGAACCCAACAATGTTAAAATGTACAATTAACATTTTTAACATTATCTAATCTGAGTCTATTACTTTGACGTGTCTGTCCATTGAACAGACGAAGAAACCTTTGTTCTACTTTTCTTCTCATTATTCCACAAAAACTTATCTACCTTTGAAAATTGGGACTAAGGATGTCCCACCTTGAAAATGAATTTTATGTCATCTCTACTATAAATACAATTGCAATCCTACAATACTAATTCTCACCCCATCACCTCCAAATTAAATTGTTCATATCTCTAATCTATATAGAGAGAATGAGTTCCAAGGCTTTCATCTTGCTCGGTCTTCTTTTTGCCGTTGTCCTCTTTTCCTCGGAGGCAATAACGGTTACAGCAAGGGATGCGAAATTCAGTGAGTTTCATTTTCTCAAACCTGCAATGCGATGTACTCGTTACTTTTAACTCCTTCAATTAGTGTTTTGTACTATATCACAGCTAAAAATTTGGGCTTATGACAAATAATTTTTTTATTTAGTTGATGTTTATGACAAACAAACCGCCAATGAAATTTTTAATTACAGCTTAAAATCAATGTAGGTTTTTGAATTAGTTGATGGACAATAAACATCAACAGAAACTATTTGTACTTGACGTTGTTTCTTGCCGTTAACAAAATTATTTTTGTTGATGTCAAAAGTTCTGTTGACACTGCTTCATTGATATTTTTAGTTATCAATAAAAGGTCAAATTTGTGGTAGTATATATTGATTATATCAATGATTTACTTTGTAGAAGAAGCTACGATGGAAACTGGTGAAGTTGACAATGTCGAGCGCCACAGTTATGGAGGAGCTCATTCACGGAACCTTGCCGAATGCCTCCACGGTTGCAACCGAGGTTGTTGCGAATGCTTTCGTGGCCGTTGCATCAGGTGCTGCAGCTTTGCTGGTGAGGCTGCCATTGTTGATGGAAAGCCTCAAGCTAAGCCTAACAATTAAGCACATGTTATTGTGTAACTTTAAATAAAATGGCTTTATTTTCTGAAGTTGGTGTTTGTAAGTTATGAATAAATGCTTATGCTTGTGAGATTAATGATTATACAAGTTAATCATGTTACAATGAAAAGCGTATAATATGGTTCTGATCAAAGAAATGTGGCTGCTTAATTATTAATTATTTATGTTAACTACCATTGCTATGTCTAATTAATTAATTAAAGATGGTTACGTTTCACTTATATAAAAAATTTGGGGAATTTGAAGTTTCTATGGATCAAACTATTGACATAAATTTAAACAATGATAATTAATACTTTATCTACCTAACTATACTCTACTCAACTACATTCAGATTGACAACCATTGTTGGGTTTAGTTTATGTTACCCACGTCAGTTACGTTAATTTCATATTCTTAACAAACTAGAGAATGTAAAAGGAGAATTTAATTAGAGTTAAGCACACCTACTTTCTAAGTATTTTTACTTGGAAGGCTTTAAAAGCAAGAGCAATGTCTAATATATTTTTTTTTTTTTACGGTGGTTGGAGGCTACCATTTCCGATTACAAATATTTTGCCAAAGTTCAACCATATGACTTAAAACCAAATGTTAAGAGAAAGAAGTAGAAAATAACCCCACAATAAAACAAAATAAAAAAGGAAGAGAAAAACAATCTCACACAAATCAAGAGCATGCATTACTTTAATATGAGAAAAGAGAGATGAAGCGAAAAAGAAAGAGAGAAGAAAACTCAAACACGTAAGAAACAAAATATTATTTAAATAGAAACATTTTTTAAAAAAATAATAAAATAAATTAAAATATTTATAAACTATAACAAAATTTTAAATTTAAACACTATACTATCTAACACTTTATCTACTCATATTTGATAATTATGATTGAAAACAGCCTTATACTATCTAACATAAAAATTTAAAAAGAAAGCAATAAAATTAGGAGCATTACTTGCTCTTGTTGCTCTATGGAGTATGGGGTACCAAAATTACTTTATTTTGCAGCTATGATAGTATTTTATAGTGTATAACCACCTAATTTTGTTTCATTTTTTAAAAAAATAATTCAATTGCTAGATTAATTTTTGTTTTAGTGGACTAAAAATTTTAATTTTGTGATTAATCAATTTTTGTAAAAAAAAAAATTATTTAACTACTCTTAAAGTTTTGTGGGTTGTTTGGTTGGAGTAACTAAATCATTTAGTTAGTCTAACTAAGTAGATGTAGAAATACTAAATATAGTAACTTTTTTAATTTGGTTTTCGTTATTAGAGATTTCATGCCATTTTGAGATGTATGTCAAAATTAGTATTATTTTCAAATTTTAAAAAAAAAACTAGCCTTTTGAAGAAGCTTTTTTGGCTATAGATAATCCCTTTTCTTTCCGGAGACACAACACAAAAGAAAAAGTAAAAACTTAGAGATTTTTACAACCTTCACATCTTCTCTTCTCATCCAAATTACCTCCAACTTCCATAGCCACTACTTCTCTTGGTCTTCATCTCTTCTTAAAAGAAAAACAAAACATCAACAACATCCATTTTGTTTTCTCATCTAGCAACCCCAACCTAAATCTTCATCTTTCTCACAAAAACTTCTTACAATGCCAAGAATCCAACACAAAAAAAAAAAAAAAAGCATTTGCAAAAATAGCAATTTTTTGTATGATAATAAGACTCACATCGCTACATTTTCTAAATCGCAAAAGTTGCAAATTTAAAAGCGGATAGCCCTCTGATAACCTTCTAATTACTTGTCATGATATTTGTCATATTTGCAATATGCAAAAAAAGATGTTCTATGCACTGCTTTTTTCTTTAAAAAAGTTTGTCATTTGATGCAATTTTCTAAAAAAAAAAAAAAAAACTCTAACTTAGATGGAGGTGTATGGTAGAGCTTTGTTCTCAATGATCTACACTTTAAAAAATAATTCTCATTATTTTATTTATCTTTCTTCAAGCTTCCATAAAAAAATGCAAAAAATTGCAAAAAAAAAAAAAAAGAAACTAAATGATTAAATATTTGCCTATTATTCTTGTTCTTATTTTATCTACTTTTCTTTATCTTATAATTATTTATTTCTTTCTTTTGAGCTTCTCTTGTATATATATATATTATTACACATTTCTTCATACCTTGTTGTTTATCTATTTTTTATTTATTATTACGTCTTTCGTTCGTTTATTTATTCTTAAGCTTTATTCTCTATATATTGTATCTTTACTCTTTTTTTATAATTAGCATTTTTATTTATTTAATTCTTTTTTTATGGCATTGATTATTGTTTCTTTAATTAATATTTTCTTATTTTTATTACTGCTTCTTTAATATATTCTCATCTTTTATATATTATTTAATATATTTTTTTCTTCCTTTGTGATCAATTTAATATGTTATTGCCAATAATTGTTTAAATATGTTAATATTTTAAATTATTTTTCTTTAAAAAAATACGATAGAATCTACAAAATTTCGGAGACCAATTTTCTAGAATTATTGAATTAAGGAGTTAATTCTTTAGAAGATCAAAATCAAACTCCAATGATTTTTCTTTAGAATGTTAATGTGTTTTTTTAATGTTCATTAATCTATCGTTATGCTTCCTTAAATGATATTGGTTGTTTACATAATATTTTTCATCAATTGCTACTTTGATGTTCAATTTAATATTTATTTACTTGTTAATTTCTCTTAAGACATTTGAAAGTTCTTTAAGTT
>JBBPDI010000001.1:4170781-4182646 GCA_037974545.1 Cucumis variabilis
TTCCAATGTTTCTTATTAAATTTTAATTAACTTATTCTAAAAATATAGCATTATATATATATATATATATATATATAATAATTAGTTCAATACCATTAATTCATACAATGGTGAAAATGAATTAAAATTAAAAAACAATTACATTAATTATGTCTAGAATAACTTTTAAACCAAAACATGTTCATTTGACTTAAACATTAATTAAATTAAAATTTATATCAATATTGGTTTAAACCCTTAATAATTTAAAAATTAAAATTAGTTTTCTTATTAGATCTTAATTTATTTTTTAAAATTAATTTTTTTTCAATAAAATAGACTAAGGTATTGTGTTTTTAGATAAAATCTCCTAAATTTCATATACATTTTATTAAATAAATAATATTAATTTTTTAAAAAAAATCAGCTAAAATTCCCCTAAGAGACAAGAAATATTACTTTTGTATCTTTTTGTTTTGAGTGAAGATTTTTGTTCTTCCACCCAAGCGTTTACAGGTTGTAGATTTGAAAATCAAAGATGGAAGATGGAAAATAAAGATTGTGTTTGCGTGCTTCAAATGTTGATATTCTTCTTCTTGAAAATGCATGATGGAGTTGAAGATGAAATTTAAACTTCAAATAGAAGAGGATAAAAATTGGGGTTTGTTAGTCGAAGAAGATGAGATCAAAAAAGAAAAATGAAAGGTGGAGACGAAAGAAGATGAAACTAAAACTTCAAATGGAAGAGGGTGAAGATTGTGGTTTGTCCGCTCAGAGAAGAAGAGATCAAAAAAGAAAAATGGAAAGTGGAGATGAAGGAAGATTTTCAAAATGGAAGATGAGAAACGAAAAACAAAAATGAAACATGAAACATGAAGCTAGATGAAGGGTTCTGACTTTGATTTGACAAGTATGTATTTAAGATTTATTAAAGTGTATTTATTCTATTTTAGCTCTAAAAAAGTAGCTTACATTTATTGTATTTTATATATAGGGGTATTTTGGGTTTTTTCAAATTCTTATTTATTGTATTTTTTTTCATTTTGTCATTTTTGGAAAAAAAAGCGATTTTGCTATTTTTCAAAATGGTAATTTTAAAATTGTTATTCTTCTAGTTGACCTATAATACTTTCTAGAAATTAGGCTTTTATTTGGGCTAGACCCAAATTTGTTAATCCAAAATCAAGTTCATATTTCAACAAGTTCCAACTTATAATTAACTTTTAACTTTTGTAGGATTATAAAAGGATGGTGGCCGAAACAATGCTAAAATATATCGAGAATAAAAATAATGATAAAAAGGGAGAGATTAACACACAAATTAAGGTAAAAACGAGGGAAATGATAGAAGAAATATAAAATAGGAGTAACAAATTTTCTTTATCATATTGAGAAATCAATGATGGAAATCGTACTAGATAACGACATCGTTACTTGCAAATGTGAATTGGTACACCCATCGTTATTTTAAATTAATGATGGCTTGAAATCCGATGTTAGTTTATGTTTCTAAAATCGGATCAGAAATCTTTAGATTTCATCACGTTAAGTTGGGTATCCCTAACGTGATGTCAAGAGTCAGGATTCGAAAATTAGGCATTCATGAAATCGGTTCAGGGCTTGACTCATGGCATCAGGCTTGCATAATTCCCCCTATCACAAGTGATGGTGAAATCAAGAGAAAGTAAAGTGTGCCACTTATGATACGAAGTGCCATCGAACTAGGAATGTTGACCGTTAGGTCGAGAATGTCACCCCAACCTTGAGGTCAATTATTAATGCAGAAAAGTCACTATGATGTCAGTAGAAGGTTATAAAATACAATAAGTTTGCGAGGGGCGGGTTAAAATTCAAGCGTACCTTTGTGAAAGGGTCATTCCGACAATTTTCCCTAAAAACAGTCACATTATTATAACTTATAATTATTTGTTTAAGTGAACTTAAAAAATAGTTCCATTATAACTTGTGATTGAACTTGAATAATACAACAAAATAGGCAAAAAGAACAAAACTTGTTAAAAGCATCATTTCCAATTTCCTAAAAAGTGTCTTTTACTTCTATGTGTTTTTTTTTTAAAAAAAGATACATTGGGTCAGTAGGTGCACCCGGACATTTTCACAAAGCGGACACTCCCTTAGCACCCTCATCATTCACTTTTACTTCTATGTTATTGAATATGATATATATATAATATAGCCCAGAAGGATCAATTGTGGATTTAACGAACCAAAGGTCAATTAGGTTATTTTGTTTGTTTATTTATTTTCAAAGGTATTGTATAATGGATTAATCTAACCTCTCACCTCGAAGTTAGATAGTAAGCACATTACACTAGTTGATTATTTAAGATGCAACGTCAATCATATATAGTTTCTTAATAACCTTTGTTATAAGCTTGGACGTAGTTTCAATAGTATCTCACAAACTTATTAAAGATTGATATATATATATATATATCCATGCTTTTATTATAAAATGGAACGTTCAAAATTAATTGTTAATATCCTACAAAACAGTACTTGTACAAAATACATTGGGACCTCGGGTCATGACATTTGTTCAATATTTTAAAGGATTTTTAAAAACTAAATATATAGTGTCGCTACGTGCCCGAGACGACGCGGAGCGGTTGAGTCCTCAAAAGAGCTAGTTTTAAAAGAAAATAAAAGTCGCCACCAATTTTTTTACGATGTGATTGGACACCGAAATAAAGTAAACAATTTTAAAAAAATGATCTGTGAAAAACATAGTTGAGTTCGAGAGTCATTTGTGTGTGGAAAAGGTATTAGTATCCCACAACAGCCATTTAGAAAAACGGTGGCAAAATTTCAAATCTTGAATTAAAAATATTTTTTAATTTATTTTAAAACTAATGTCTTATTTTACCCCTCATTACTCCAATATTTGAAGCAATGCTCTCATAAACTAAGTGGAATAATATTTCATTAATTAGACTATATATCGAAGGAAACTTCTCACCTTAAGAAAATGAGAAATTATTACAATTTCTCAAAATCTATCATAGGCTAATCTTTGAATAATTTTTTTTTAAAACGTTGATTAAATTAATTTTTTCTTGGAATTACATCTTGGACTTCCAAAGATGTGATCCCTCACCTCAATAATTTCTGGAAATCGGACTCCCAAATTTCTTAGATTTCATCATAGGATTTTGTTTAAGAAAAACTGTATGTCTTTTTTTAAAAAAGACTAATTTAGAAAACCTTATGAAATCATAAGTTAATTTTGAAAGTTTTGAGAAAGATAAAACATTTATGACATTAGAGACAAATTTACTATATGATTAATAAAAAAGTCTTTATTTCAAAACATCAAGAATTTTAAATTGGTAGAATTTTAAAACATTAAAAGTTTTAAATACAAAGAGTTACATTTAAGTGAATCTAACAATAATAATTATGATAGTAATGTGAATAAGTAAAAGAAAAGAAACATAATAACAATAAATAAAATAAGGAAAGAAAAAAACAAGAAAAGTATAAATAAAGAGAGAAAAAAAGAAAAGAAAGTAGCAAAAGGATATAAAAGAAATAAAAACAATAATGATAACTAAAATAATAAAAATGATAATAATAATTAATAATAATAATAATAACAACAAGAAATAAAAAAGTACAAAAAAAGTAATAGAAATATAATAAAAGTAAAAATAATAAAAAAAAGAATATAGCAATAATAAAAAAACAATAATAATATTAGTAATAATGATAATAATAATAAAATTTAATCTTTGTTCTTTCTCTATATTTTAGAGAAAAGAAAATTAAGATCAAGAGTTTGAATTTTAGAAAACTAATGAAATACTCTAAATATAAAAAACGAACATTTTCTTTATGTCTTTTTGTTTCTCCCTATTGTTTTTTAGAGAGAAGAAAAAGGCTAAAGGATTTGTTTTTTTTTTAAATGATGATAAAAGAAAGAAAAAAAAATAAGAAAATACTCAACTTTTCCTACATTTTCTTTTCTTTTTCTCTATATTTTTAAAAGAGAAAAAAAAAAAGAATTTGAATCCCAAAGAAATTACTCGTTGTATGATGTGCGGATCTTTGGTATTAGATCCATGCCAAATGTAAACTTCAACTAATTTTATTAATTCAACATGAGATTTGATTTAGTTAAGTTAAAGTAAATAAAAAAGTAAAGACAATATATAAGGTAATGAAAAAAATAAGAAAAACTCACATTTTTATTAGCAGAGATTCGTTCTAAAAATTTTCTTCCTAACTTACTTTAAAGAATTTTTTTTCTCTAAGCAATTTTCTTCTCAAGAAATTTTTTTCCTCCTTCTCCAATGACAAATGTCCATATTTATAGACTCGGGGGTATACCATAGATTAGGAACAAATTAATAAGAATAAAATCAAAATTTGATATTATGAATAAATTAAATTTTATTTCTTTCTTAAATAACATAAATGAGATATTTTGAGATAATTTTGAAAAAAATTAATTAATAAATTAAATGGATATTAAAAGATTTTTGTTTAAAATTGATTTTATTTTTTTTTCCTAAAATGTTATAAATAAGTCAAAAGATTTTATTAATTTATTTTTTTTTCTAAAATGAGTAGAAATAAGTTTTTAAAAAATATTTTATTTAAAACTAAATAAATTCTTTGATATTAAAAGTTTTTATTTAAAATAAATGAAATTTTTTTATTTCCTTAAACGATAAAATTGGGATGTTATGTTATTACTAATTTTTTACCTTTTTAAAATAAATAAATAAATAAAAAGTTTAGCCATTATTACTAATATTATTATTTAAAAAAAGATATATATGTGTAGGATAAAAATAGGTGGCTACATATAGTATATGTAACACTAATTAAAAAGTTAATTCAAACACACTAGCCCATTGTATTAATTTAGTTTATTTTTAACTTTCAATTTTTTTTTGAAAAAGATACGAAATATGGGTCAGTATGTATATTCAGGAATCTTTACTAGGTGATCATCTCCTCAGCACAATCATCATTCCTTCAAATGATATATTCATTAATAATAAGTAAGTACGCAAGATGATATCTAAAAAAGGCTAGAGATCAACCCAAAAGAGAGAACAAAACCCCATCGATTAAAAGAAAGCATTAAACTTTCAATTATTATTTCATCACAATTTAGATATTGTTTCGCCCCAACTTCAAGTGACATGGAGACGGTTCCAATCATACGGTTGTTTAGATTACAATTTTAAGTGTTTAATTTAAAAAATAAGTTAATCTTTTTAAAAAAAATTAAAGTGTTTGAAAACTACTCAAAATAAATTTTTAAGTGTATTGTAAATCATTTTTAGGAAAAGAGTTTAAATAAAAATAAATTTCTTGAATAATATTTTTTTCTTAAGTCAATCCGAATGGATCCATAGTAGTTTCCGTTCGGTTAAACCTACCACTAAATTAACGTACAATATTATTATTTAAAATTTTTCTCTGTTATAATGTTTATCATTAAATATACTCTATATAAAAAATCACTATCTTTTTCTTTTTGTTTGGTATGGTGTTATTAGTTTACTTTCTCTCTAGACTAAAATAATTTATACCAAAAAACTATTATAATTCAAACTAAAACTAGTTATGCACATTCACCAACTACTCTAACCTATTATAATTTATTGACCATAACAACCAATTCAATGTTTCCTAAATCCCAAACTTAACCAGTGTCTCAATTAATACAATTAATTTTTTGTTCCAATTATCTATTAGAAATATATTTCCCACACATACCCAAAATTTACATGTTACTTAGGTAAGAAGTTTTATTATTATTATGGTGAATAAGATTGCTCAAATTTATATAATGTCACATGGTCTTGAAGATGAATGCTAACCTTTAAATTTGAACATTCCATTATTTATGGTTTTGATAAAAGAAAATCAAGCTATTCAATGTGCCTTTGCCAAAAGAAAAAAGAAAAGGAAAAAAATTTGGCCACAGGGACTAGTGTCTACCATTACATTATTATATTTATTCTGCATCGATACATCAAATAACCTTGATCATCTCTCTCATTTAGCTCTATTTGCTAGCCAAGAAGATAAACTCAATTTGAAATATGAGAGAAAAATGATCATATATGAAGATGAAGATGGAAAAAAGTCTTAAAATTTTTATTTAAAGAGGTGTGAAGTTATATTTAGTCCGAAAAATTGTGTAATCGTTAATTCAAACCTATATAAATCATGAAATTTGATGTTTTTTAAGTATGAGATCTACGAACTTCTTGAGTCAAATAAACGATTCCACTTCTTCGAACTTGTGATACTAATTATATCTTATCTTAGGGTTTTACATTTGTGACTTCATTAGCATAGTTGCAACATTGGATGCATTGACCAGCACGATTGAAACCACAGCAACCGTGTGTGCAACCACCTCGACCGTACCCACCACATTTATAGTAATTTCCGCAGCCAGGGGTGTCCGCAGAGCTGCCACGGCCGTCACGTAAAAGGTCTCTTGCTGCCATTTTTGGGGACAGGAGAATAACGACTATGATGGAGAAAACAAGAGTCATCAGAAAAGGAAAATGCTTGGAGTTGGAATAATTCATTTTTAATGTTCCTTTTCTTTCTAGTAATTAGCTTGTAATTTTGGAGAGGGAATGAGAAGATTTTGCACCCCTTCTCATTCTATTTTATAGGCACAAATAATAGACAAAAATAGCTCCAATTCAAATATGGCAACTAAAAACGACTACCCCATTCAAATTCCTTTTTCTTTTTTCTTTCAAGTCAACCATGTGAGAGTGATGGATTCGTGCCTAGAAAGGACATATATGTATTGGAGCTAAACCATGGCTTAAATTGACATTTAAATGAAAAATAGAATGAATTGAAAAAAATATAATCCTTTTAGTGCCTAAAATTAAAAATACAAATAATATTTAAGTGCATTTGTATCATTGTTGAACTTTTTTTTTCTATCCAACTCCAACCAGTACAGTTCATTTAGTAGGAAAAACAAACAGGTTTGCCAAACTATACATATGCAGAGAGTATATATATAGTTACATATTTTCACATACTCCTTTTTCTTTAAAAAAAATTATAAATAACTTTTCCTCGAAGTGGGTTGGACGAAACTATTATTATGATTTATGTCATTTCGTAGGGGTAGCTTTCAATTCTTCTATTAAATGGTCTTGTCTGCCAAGTTCACTTAACAAATCAAATAATACAAAATGAACATATACATTGATAGGTGAATTCAAGGTATGCTCTTCTTTTTCCAACTCCAAAATAAGAATAATGAACAATTTTTATAGATGAGAAGAAAATTTACCCATGAACTTATTATTATGGTTGAATAGTGGAGTGAGATGAAGAATATAAATGTACTTAAAGATGCATTTAATTAATATGAAAAAAATTGAACTTGCTGTTTAATTGGAATTTCAATTATCAAAGCACTGCATTCCTCTGTAAACACATTTGCCACTCAAACCAAAAAGCCAAAAAGAAGAATATCATCTTTAGTTTCAGTGGCTGTCTCTCTTTAGACCATTTGGAATGAAAGAAATAACATAATTTTCAAGGACAAACAAAAATCCATTTATGAAGTTGGGAAAGATATTCAAGTTTTAACTGGTCTTTGGACTAGCAAATCCCCCCGGTTCATCAACTACGCTGCCAGCACCATAGCTTTAAACCTCAATGTTTTTTAATAAATTTTATTGTATTTGTTCTTTTGGGTTGTTATGGACTTCTTTCTAGTCCTTTTTGTTTTTCTTGTTTAATTCTAGTATTTTTTTTTATCATTAATGAAGTGGAAATAACAATGACGCTAAAAGCTATCCACCTAATGAAGATGTCCGAGTGTACTTGTTAATCCAAAATCGTATCCTTTAAAAAAAAAGATACATTTAAGTATTATTATAAAACATTTTAAAAGCAAATATAATTAAAAATAAAAAAGAACCAAATAATTCTCTTGTTTCCAAATTCTTTCTATTATAACCTCAAGTATAATGTTCAACTTGACATGAAAAAGTTTTGTCTGGTAGATCTATCATAAACTTGTAGTCTAGGATTTTGATAGTGTAAGGTCTATCTTAAAACCAGTTGACAATGAAATGAATAACTATCTATTTTATAACGAGTGTAAATACAACTCTTTGGTTTTTTTAATATGGGATTCTTAATCCTTGATCGGATTTTCACTTTATTTTATTGGATCAAATATCTGTTTGGACTCTTTATATGGACTAAGATTCCATCTCAAAATCAATTTACAACAATATGTGTAACTCATCTATCTTATAAGGACTTTTAGTCCCATGATTTTTTAATATGCAATTCTCAGTATCTTAACATAGGATAAAAAAAACTACAATATTCTTTAGAGAAAGCTACAATAGCTAGGTAGCGAAGAATTATTTTGTTGAACCACGGTAGATCACTGCATTCTCCTTCCTCTTCTCTTTGCATTTCTTTACTTTTATGTGTGAGATTTTGAACCTAGCAAAACAGATCGCCATTGAAGAGTTTAAATATAGGTTGAAGAAAAGGAAAGTTTAGAGAATTTTGTTTCTGTATGTTGAAAAAAGAGAAGATAATAGCAAAAATGATTTTGTGTCAAAACTAAACAATTTTGCTTCATTATTTCTCTGATCACTCACGTGGTTGTCATTCAGCATTAAAACATGGAAGCTTTACCATCATTCATTTCACCAACCTAATTAGAGTTAAAATCAACAAGAATTACGATTTAACAAAAAAAAAAATGATTGGTCATTTATTTTAAGTATATAAATTCCAATGCAAATTAATATGTACACGTTAAATAAAAGAATATAAAAGTTGAAGTATGTAAAAAAAATGTTGGAAAGTTAAATTCATCTTTTAGAGTAGGAGGCATCCAAAACTCTAAAGATGCCTTATATCTGTGGATCATAGGACGTCCAAAAATCTCTATTGTCGGAGTGTCTTATAGTACCATAAAACAAAAATAAAAATGGTGATTTGAATTTTCACTCCATGAAATTTAAGATGTCTGTGAAATGATAACAAATTTTTTAGTTATTAAAAAAAGTAATAGGTAAAAGAAATATAAATGAAGGTACATTTTTATTAGGAAAAATGTAAAGAAGTATTAAATTCTTTTTAAAAAAATTGCACTTGGTTTTGAGTTACAAAAGAAGAGGAAATAAGTATTAAATTAAAAAAATTGGTTGGTGTGGAAATAAGTATTAAAATAAATAAAATAAGAAAAATTGTCAATAAAAAAGTTGACAAAATATTTATGCTTCTCATACAAAAATCAGGGGTAATGAATTTTTGAATTTTTTTAGTGATTTTTTTTAATGAAGTAACTAGTTTGTTTTTATTTTTATTTGTAAAAAAATCTATAAAATAAAATAAATAAAAAATAAAAATCTCACAAAACTCCACTTTCTTCTATTTATTTGGAAAATTTCTCAACATGTGCCTTACTAAACCCAACAAATACCATTACTTATATGCAATTTGACAAGCTGGATTAAGAGTTTGATATCTTCAATAATAATAATAATAATAATAATAATAATAATAACAATAATAACAATAATAATAATAATGGGACATCTATTTTCAATTATGTTTAATTATAATAGTTACGAAGTTTTTAAGAATAGTAAATTCTTATAAAATTAAGAAAAAAAACATTTTTGGTTGACTGTTGGAGACAAAATCAAATCGACTAGTTACTCTATCATATTTTACTAAATAGTTTTAGAACTAGAATATTTAAATAAACATTTTGAAAATGTGCCCTATTCATTCAATTTTTCTTTAAAAAGTCAGATTTTTTTTTCTTTTGAAATTTAACTAAAAATGTATCGATTATATTTAAAAAAATATGCAAATTATTGAAGACAGTAAAAAAAACAAAAACAAAAAACAACAAAAGAGGTACCAAACATAAAGTCTCAATTACTGGATATCAAACAAACTAATAGTAATTTTTCAAAAACTAAAAGTTAAAAATCAAATAGTTATTAAATGTTATACAAACATTTATTTTTAATGGTATAAAGTACAAACTCTAAAGGTGCAGTGCATGTGGAAGTGTGATGTTTTTTAGTCGTTGAATTTTCCAATACCATAAAAGAGAAAAGCAATGGCACTGACTGAGTTTTAGTCGTTTTCAATAAACATTACTTTTTCTTAGAGAAATAATTAGCAGACTTCAAATTAATTTTTACATTAAAACTTATAATACGTGAAATCCATTTTTATAATAAAATTTAAAATTTGTCAATTATACCATATCATGATCATAAATGCATGAAATTCTCTTTACTTCTCTAAATATTCAACGACCAATAAAAAGTTTACATTCACGAGAACGTGAAATTCTGCTTCTAACTTCAACAGAATAAGCATACTCAACTAATTACAGCTAAGTTAAGTTCATTTAACAAGATAAATATAATTCAAACATTACTACTAAAAGTATTAACAAGTTTTTTTTTTTCCAATAATGTTCAAATTTTGAATGTTTCACCCTATTGAACCATACTCAAATTAAAACAAATTATAAATTATGAGGTAAAAAAAATGGGATCAACTTTGTATACCAACAATATTAAAGATTTGATTGTATCAACTTTTCCAATGTTTATAAAAACTTATTTTTACATCGACCTTTAAATACCTTTTTCTTTCAAATGTGGGGTTAGGGCAATAAATTCTTATAATGTCGTTTGGTGGGGGTGTAGCTTTCAGTCCTATCAAATTGGTTTCTTTGTCCGCCAACTTTAACTTAACAAGTCAAGAATTACACGAATTTCAAAAGAAAAAAGAACCAAATTCCATTTTTAATTACCTCTATTATTCCAACATATCATGTACAAATTGTCATACCATGAAAAAGATGTTCTATTATAAACTTTGAAAGGGCTAAGATTTTAAGAATCCTATTTTGTGTAGTTTTGTATTTGGTTTTTTGTACACCTAATACATGCTTTGTATTTATTTTATAAGCTCATAAGCTTTGTATGCGTGAGAGTTAGAGGTCCAATAATACATGTAACATCTTTTCTAAATACGTGTTTTTTTAGAAACAATTATTATAAATGACAAAACTATAAAATTTTAGATTTTATCAATAGTAAATTTCTATTTGTGTTTATTGATAATGTCATTAACAGACAATAACAAAAGTCTATTAATATCAATCAGTGATAGATTTGAAATTTTGCTATATTTGAAAATGTCCCACATTTTAAACCATTTTTAAGAGTTGTTGATGAAAAAATTTTCTTTTTCCTCCCTTCTTTGACTAACTTCATCCTTTCCTCCCCAAAAGATGGAAATCTTCTTATGGACCCTTCTTCATGAGTGTATTAACACTTTGTATATGCTTCAGAGAAGACTCCCAGCGTGGAACCTTAAACCTTCATGATGTATCCTTTGCAAGGCTAATGAAGAAGATAGAAATCATTTATTCTTCATTTTCCCCTTCTCTGTAGAGCTTTGGAAAAGAGCCGAAGCTATCTTGCACAAACCCATGTTCTCAATTAATCCTACTGATCTCTGCAAAGAAATCTACAAATCAAAGGATAAAACAAAAAAATAAATCATTTTAATGCACTTGGTGGTTGCCACCTTCTGGAATATTTGGAACGAAAGAAATAGAAGGATCTTCAAGGAGGAAGAAAAAACAACTGGGTCAGTATGGAAAGACATTCAAGCTACTACTGGCCTTTGGACAAGTCGGTCTCCTCTTTTCAAAAATCACTCGGCTAGTTCCATAGCATTAAACTTAAATGCTTTCTAGTTGCTTGGGTCTGTTGGGCTTTTCTCTAGCTCCTTTTGTATTTCCTGCTTCTTGTACTCATCTCTTTATTATTAATGAAGTGGGAATGATGAGGG
>JBBPDI010000001.1:4182746-4199766 GCA_037974545.1 Cucumis variabilis
AAATTGTGTTGGACAGTAGATTTAGCGTAGTCGCGAAAGCTAACCTTCCTACATTCACTACTTCACCTTTCAACGCAGTTTTCCGAACAATCTCCTCAAGCTCTTCCACTTTCTTCCGACAAATATTCTTACTTGTGTCCAGAATTTTTCAAGCAAACAACTTACATTTATTTTAAATATAATATTATTTTTAAAAAAACTTAATTAAATTAAAGGGTCAACCTTCTACATCAAAGACTTTAAATAAATCAAGAGAGAGTTCAAGTGGGAGAAACATAATTCCTTAATCAAGGTATGTGATTCTCTAACTAAGTTTAATTTATGAAAAATCATGTAGTTTAAAGATCTTGACATTTATTATTTTATACAATATTATAGTTTTGTTGTAAAATCATGAAAATAAAACTTACATGTGGTATAGCAAATTTGTGATTTTCATTGATGTGTAAGTTATAAATTCATGTTTTTGATACAAAATAATTTTGTTTAATTTTTCTTTAATAGATGAAGAACTCTATTGGATGAGAAAAGATAAACAAAATAATAACAATAAATAAATAAATAAACTAAAGGTATTTAAGAAATCGTCAAAAACTCAAGTTTGATTAAGTTTTTTGGTTGATTTTTCTTGGATTAAGTCTTCCGATCTTATTATTTTTATTTATTAATTTATTATTTTTTTATACTGTAGAATTCACATGAATTTCAAAATTGATCTAGTTGGTTTTAATTTATTATTCTTAGATTTTCAATTTTTGTGCATCTACTTATAAAGTCACATCATAGAAATGTCAATATGATGATCACATAAATTATGTATCAATTATATTTTTACGTGTTATGGGTATATAATGATAATGATATAAAGTATCCACATATCCTTGTGATTTAAATTAATTGAATGAGAGTTTTGATAAAATTATTTGTAATATTAATATTTTTTTAAAATTCTACTATTAAAACCACTTAAGAATTATGTTATTTGATATCTATATCTTATGAATAATTTGTTTGTCACAAAAGTGGCCAAATTAGTAAGTTATATAGATATCAAATGAAACTTAATTGGTGAAAACAAATAAGTTTTAGAAATTGAAGAAATTTTTTTTATCTTTTATCATGAAAAGTCTTTCATCTTCTTATTATAAAAAAGAAAAAGAAAATTAAAAAAGAAGAAGATAAAGATCATCAAGACATAATCACAAGATAAACACACTATCAAGATTAGAGTTTTCCAAATTCGTATATTTTTCTTTTTGAATTAAAGTTATTGGAGATCAATTAGATTCTTAATTACACCATTAACGTTACTATTTTTCTCATGATTGAATTGCTTAAATTTAAAATATAATAAATTATGCATGTTTAAATTTCATAAAGTTTGATACAATAAATTATGTTTTATTGTCCTTTTGCGTTATGTTTAAATCACAAATAATTTAAAGCATGTATTTGTTTGTGATCATTTGATATTATAGTATAAATAAATTGTTAGTCACCAAAGTGACCAAATTATTAAATGTTCAATAAATATCAAATTAAAGTTACGTTAGTTCAATTATTAATGTCTGCGATTGTTTTGTTACAATATATCTATGTTATGAATAATTTGTTAGTCACCAAAGTGGCCAAATTAGCAAGTCTTATAGATATATTCCGTTTGTAAGGCCTAAATCACAAGTTACCTTACGCGATAAGGCTACAAGCAACGATGATGGCCTACGCGATAAGAAGAACTACACGATAAAGAAACTACATGGAGAACTCTCACTGCGAAAGAGTCTTACTTTACTAAAAATTAATGACATTATTGTCCACGTAAAAAGGTCAACGGGCAATTTGACCTTGCTGTCCAATATGAATCTAAGATAAGAAAATGACAGAGACACGTGGCGTTCTGGAATTGGCCCTCTTCTTGCCGTTGGAAATAATTATCATTACGGCATGAGGAACCTCCACCTGAAAAAGGCTACAAATAGAGAAAATAGCAACCATTTTTTTATGGATCATACCATAAGCTTCCAAAGGAGAAAAATTAGAGAAGTTCTGGAGTCTTTGAAGATTCAAAACCAACCAAAATTCGACAAGAGCCTGCAAGCTAGTACGAAGGAGAACTTTGAGTAAAGGACTAGATGCAAAAGCTAGTCGTTGTATTAGCGAGTGGTTATTCTTTGTAAAAAGATTTCTAAAAATTCATTGAATGAATCCTCAAATGTGTGCATCTTTTC
The DNA here is from genome assembly GCA_037974545.1 of Cucumis variabilis. Taxonomy (NCBI): domain Eukaryota; kingdom Viridiplantae; phylum Streptophyta; class Magnoliopsida; order Cucurbitales; family Cucurbitaceae; genus Cucumis; species Cucumis variabilis. The sequence continues at coordinate 4,184,975 of JBBPDI010000001.1, forward strand.
AAGATTTTGTTTATATGGTTTTTCCCTTTTATGTCTTCCAATTTCAAAACACACTAGTTTATGCATGGATTGAACTTAGTACGTGTTGAAATGAAATATCACGCATTAGGAATGATGGGAAAAGAATATAAAGGATGCATGTGGTGAGTAAACTTTATAAGTAAAAGAACATTTTGTAAATAATTTTCTTGAGGTAAAAGGTTCTTGGAAGTAGTCGTTTTTTAACCTTGTGGTTATGCATGATGTATGCATATATCTAAACATAAAATTTCCTAACGTTCTTTTGAAAAGAGAAAGCAAATGAGCTCTAAAGAGTACACAAAACTCCTTAAGAATTAAATGAAAAGGATTCTTGTACCCTATGTGATATGATATTCCATTCCTGTTGTGTGATCTAAAGGAATGCCCTATTCATACTGTGTGATCTTGGATGGGATGTCCCAATACTTTCTGTGTGAACTAGTATGGGATGCCCTTTACTTGTTGTGTGATTTGACAATTGAAGACCCATTATGGGTGGCAAAATTTATGAAATTTGCTAATGGCGTTGAGTTTACTCCACATGATTGTAACTTGGAAAATGAGTGTGGTAAACGTTTGAGCCAAGGTGAGGCTACAAATACTTAAATAATTTTGTGGGAGTATTCTGCGAACCAGCTTGTAGTAGATAAAAAGACACATGACAGGAGATGACTTGTAATAATAAAAAATGAATATATTTAAATTGCATGATTTTACGCTACCTCATTTTGACTATTGCCTATTATAAATGATTTATTTTGTAACGAAGAGAAGATCCCGCTCATTCCATATTTTTTGTTTAACCATTTTTTTCTCATGATTGTTTTATCTCCTCAAGTAACGAAGGACATCCGACGTCGAACTTGCTATCTTGATCGTTTACTGTGCCTCTTTGATCGCATCATTTTGGTTGTGGCTATTGTCACCTCACATATAGTATAGAAACTAGGTGAGAAGAGTTTAAATGTCGTTTAATTGTACTTTGTTCTCTCAGGAGAAACTTTGTACTGAATACCAAGTGTAATTCCTTGTTTTGAACATAAATGATTGTTCCACTCATGTCCACACTTCGCGTTTAAATTTTTGGTTGTGTTTATCTCTATTTACTAAACATTCAGTGTTTACCTTATAGGAGCTACGTGTTGAGGGTTTAGGCAGCACGCCTCTCCTCAATCGTAGAGAGTGACTTGGGGCGGGACATGACACCATCGTTATTATTTTTCAAATTAGAGAAATAGTTATTTGTGATTATTTTAATATGATATCTACATTATGAATAAGTTGTTAGTCACCAAAATGGCAAAATTAGTAAGTTCAATAGATATCAAATTAAAGTTAACTCAATTACTTATATTTATGTGATGTTAATGAATGATATGGTAATATGAAACATAGATTCATGAGTATATTGATTTTCATTATTTAAAACACTTAAATTGCCCAAAGGTTGATTAATAGTTTTATAATTTTGAATCTTATTGTGGTTAATTGAGGCGTTTGGTTAGATATTTTTAGTATATCCAAAGATAACTAATGTATCTAATTTGAGCATTTAAATTACCAATTATGTAAAATTAAATGTAGCATAAATTAATTATAAATATTGTACATTGTTGTGATCTCCAAAGAAAAACTTCAATGTATAAGTTAATGATTATTTAATATTATCTAAATTTATGTTGTATCTTTATGTTTATTTCTCAAAGCAATAATGTATAAGCATATTTATTTTGTAATTACATCATTTGCTCCCGTTTCTCTTCATTCGCATGCTTCGTAGCATCTATAATCAAGTTTAATGGACTTAATTTTTTTGATTGGTGCGAATAAATTTGATTCCATCTTGGAGTTTTTGGATCTTGATTTGGCACTCTTCAAGTGAGAAACTTGTTGCATTTACTTTTGCTAGCAGTGACGAGAATATATCTTTCTATAAAGCTTGAAAAAGATCAAATAGATTGAGCCTAATATTTATTCGAATGACTATAGCAAATAATATCAAGTCCACAATTACAATATTGATGAGAAAGCATATTATTTTGGTCCATTTTGCTAAATTCCTAGAAAGTCATGGTATATATTCTCAATAGACAATACCAGAAACACCACAACATACTGGTGTTGCAGAAAGGCTTAATCGTACATTAATGAATATGGTTAGAAGCATGTTAATTAATTCATCTTTACCTGTGTTCTTGTGGATGTATGCATTAAGAACCACTCAATATTTATTAAATAGGGTTCTTAGTAAGTCATTTCCAAAGACACCTTTTGAACTGTGAACATGAAGGAAATCTAGTTTAAGGCACCTCTATGTTTAGGGTTGTCAAGCGAAAGTAAGAATTTATAATCCACACTAAAAGAAACTAGATTGAAGAATAACTAGTGATTTCTCCATTGGTTATCCAGAGAAATCAAAATGGTATAGATTTTATTGTCCTAACCATAGTATGAGAATAGTTGAAATTGGAAATGTAAGGTTCATTGAGAATGACGTAATCAGTGGAAATTTGTAACCACGTAAAGTGGAAATTCAAGAAGTTAAGTTGAAAATTCCTTCATCTCCATTTGTTGTTCTTGTAATTGTTGACTCTGTTAACAATCCACAAGAAGAACAAATTAGTAATCAAATAGCACATACTGATGTTATAACAAATGAATTTGTAAGTGAGGGACCGCAAGAAATAGAGTTAATAAGATCTGTACAACAAAGAAGATCAACTATTTCTAATGATTATGTGATTTATTTGCATGAGTCAGAATTTGACTTAAGTATTAATAATGATCCCGTTTTGTTTTCATAAGCCATTGAAGAAGATAATTATGCTAAATAGTTAGATGCCATGAAAGAAGAGTTAAAATCTATGAATGATAATGAAGTTTGGGACCTTGTAGAATTGCCTAAAGGAAGTAAAAGAGTTGGGTGTAAATGGATCTTTAAGATTAAAAGTGACTGACATGGCAACATTGAATGACACAAAGCTAGCCTTGTTGCTAAAGGTTATACTCAGAAAGATGGCATTGACTACAAAGAGACCTTTTATCCTGTCTAAAAAAATGACTCATTAAGAATTATTATTGCTTCAATAGCTCATTATGATTTAGAGCTTCTTTAAATGGATGTGAAAATTGCCTTTCTAAATGGAAATTTAGATGAAGAAGTGTTCATGAATCAACTAAAATGTTTTATGGTTGAAGAAAAATAACATATGGTGTGTAAATTAAAAAGGTTTATATATGGACTTAAACAACCTTTCAGACAATGGTATCTTAAGTGCAATGATCAAAATCTTTTGGTTTTAAAAAAAATATTGTTAATTGATGTATAAGGATCGGTGAAGTAAGTTTAACTATAATCCTTCTTCTATATGCTTACTTACAAGAGATCTGATCATCTTGAGGTGATTGGATATTCAAATTTAGATTTTGCTGGGTGTGTGGATACACAAAAATTCACTTTTGACTATTTGTTCCTATTAGCTGAAGGAGCAATTTCATGGAAAAGTGCAAAGTAGTTTTTTGTCTCTACATCTACTATGAAGGCTGAATTTGTTGCATGCTTTAAAGCTACAATTCATGGTTGATGGTTGCAAAACTTTATCTTAGGATTTAGAATTGTCTACAGTATTGTCAAGTCGCTGAGAATTTATTGTGATTATTCTGAAGTAGTTTTCTTCTTAAAAAAAAGACAAGTATTCTAAAGGTGGACATATGGAATTAAAGTTCTTTGTTGTTAAAGAAGATGTTTAGAAACAAAGAGTGTCAATCAAACACCACTACAAGAGATTATTGTATTCTCGATGTATTATGGTGTTGAGGAATATTAAGAAAAACGTCAGAAACAGCTTTTCCAACGTATTACTCAACGTCAAGATGAACGTCAATAAAATTGTGTTGGAAGACCCATACCCGACATACCACGGAACTGCATCAACACTTTATATCTTCCGATGTTACTTCCATCGACGTCTATAATGCATCGGTTAACCTCTAGAAATCTACCAACATTCTTCTCATGTCAGGAGAAGGTGTTTCCCGACGTTGCATCATGAAACTTATCCCCGATGCCATTTACATGCGTTGGGGATAAACTTTTTTTCGACATATTATCTGCGTTGGGAATAATATTTATTTTTTAATTTTACATTATTATTATTATTATGAATTATTTATTTTGTTTAATTTTTAATTCTTTTTTGTTTCAATTGTAGTTTCTATTCGATTCTATTTTGATTTCGATTTAATTTAAATAAAAACTGAACAACCAAAATAGTAAATAATATATCCAAATTGAAATTGTATTATAATTAGATAAACGTCACAAGAACATAGTTTCAAATTTGTTAAAAAAAGTGATATGAAAAAGGAAATTAAAATAAGAAAGTCGCAGATGCCTCATGATCCTCCATGTGTCTGACTCATTTCTTCAATCTTCTTCATCATTTCTTCCATTTGTTTAGATTCCATCTCGAAGAACCTTCTCCACTCTTTAATTATGTGTCTAGTTTCTTGAATGTTGAGTCTTTGTTGCTCAATGAGGATTGCATTAGCTTGTTCGATGGCTGTAGAATGCGAACGTGGTCAAAGAACTACTACCAGGACTTTTGAGGGACTTGGGCCTGGATCCCCAATCAAGATCTTTTGAGTAGCCTAGACGCTGACCCAAAACGATCTCGCAAATATCATCCTTAGAGAGGGGCTGAGAACCTTCTAAGGTAGGCTGTGACTGAAGTTCTAGCATTTGACTCTGCAACAAATAAAATTTTAAGTAAGTTATGAATTAGAGAAGTATAAGTACATAATTTAGACAAAATCAAGTCAAACTAACATGCGCATCTGCAGCTGACTACGAAATGAATTCTTCACTCCGAGTGTGGGTTTCTTTGAATAATTCCAGTCGGTCGACTGGTAGACCTCATTTTTCAACGAGGTCATGGTGTCGTTGTAGAAATGACTTCGATCCACTACTATGATTGTAAGGCTGCTTCTGCCTAGCAGCCTTGTTCGTCCATGATTGCTTCTACATGAAAATGTTTGTTAAAAATACACACGCGCGTTAAGAAAATTAAGTGAAATAACACATACCATTAAAATTCATAGATCTCTCCTGAAATGTACGACTCATGTAGTGATCGTACAGAAGGTGCCAATCTTCCATATGTCCCACCAATATGTTAGGTGGGTTGGCACGTGCCTGTTTCGGGTCGCTGTATTGTTTGAAATGTCTATGACAGACCCCTTTGAACTCTTTAAAAGATGTGAGCATCTGATGCTCAACAAATCTAGTAAGTGCTTGATCGTTGAAATCAAACACGAAAAAGTGCTAGAAACGAAAAAAATTCACATGTTAGTTTCGTTTATATAATGATGTGTGTTTCTACATAAAAATTAATGCATTTTTTATTTTACCTGCAAATCACCCTTGACTACCTCAATGTATTCTCTCCCAACATCCTTAAGGCAACAGACTAGAAATGTATTTCTCACATACACGTCAATGGTGTCGTTGAACTGAACATCATGTGGAGATATTGGCTTCTCTGCTCTTGGAGCTATGGTAATTGGAATTCTACCATTATTCTGAACGTACCTCTCCAACTCCTAGTTTCGAGACGTTGACGTCTCCTGGGAGTCAGAGTAGGTTGAGACACTTCTGCTACAGAAATGAAGATATTTAGAAACAAATCGTGACTAAAAAACACTATTTGCAGTTAACATCAAATTAATTAACACTCACTCGATGTGTCACCCACTGAGGATGTCATCAGTCCCATGTTGTTCAAATCGTTGCCAAAGTGGAGAAATAGAGCATATGTGTCTTCAAAATTACTATGTGGGAATGAAGAAGACATAGTAACTGTACACATATGACTCAAAATTAATCAAATAAATATGAATACATGAAACTAAATACATAAAATAATGAAATATATGGATACGTGGTTCTTCAACATCATTTGTCATCACTAGATTCACTTTGATGAGACAATTGATCATCCTCATCACATATGAAGTCGTTAGCAACGTTCGAACGAATCAGTCTTTCACCAACTGTAGGATCAATGTCGAGTTTGCATAGAGTGTCATTCTTAACTGTCTTAACGACGTGATGTCTATTGTAAATGATTTCCACTATATTAAGTTGTTCATTGTCAACATTATCGACTTGCGACACATCCCAAATCTGTTTATTTTAGACCACTTGAACAACCCTTCAATTTATACCATTTTTTGGGTCCTCTATGTAAAATACTTGATGTCCCTGTCGCAAGGATGACTGGTTCGTCGGTGAACCAAAAACAAGACGTGTTGATTGATTTGTACCTTAACTCCACATGTGTTCTATGACTTTTGTTGTTGTCTGTGTCATACCACCTACACTTAAATAGCCAGACATGTTGTCCCATGGGATAATGAACGTCCAACACTTTCAAGAACACTGTATAAATTATTATTCTCTCCATCGACTATCATTACTCCACTATTTTGAGTAATGCGTTTGGAATCTCGTTATATCGTGTGAAATCTTACTCCACCAAAAATGCATCCACTGTAAGATTGAACATCAGGTGCTGGTCGCATCATAAATGAAAATAAATCAGTGGAAATTTTTTCTCTTTCACACATTTTTATGACCTGATTTTTTTAACCATTCAGGAAATGCTCGTTGGTGTCTTTTGTTAAACTCCCAAGCGTTTTGAACTTGTGGACGTATCAACCGCAAGTATCTCCTAATAACAAAATATTATATAATGAAGACGTAAAACATCATCTGTAAGATGATCTACGTCAAAGGTTAGAAATGCTTACTTGTAGTACACCGATATTTCACCTACATTGTTGAGAATGTATCATTGAAATAGGCGTTTCTCTTCCTGTGATAGAGGTCAAACGTTTGATGCTCTTAATGGTCTTACTTTCTAAATGAAGATTTCAAACTCACCCATCATCTCATCATTTAGAATGCTATCATCGTTCCATTCATCTCTAGTGAATTGTGTCTCAATTCCACTTAAGTATTGCGAGCAAAAGGTTCTTGATTCATTCATCAGATATGGTTCTACAATAAACCCCTCAGGACGTGCTTTGTTATGCACATACTATTTTAATGTGCGTAAACTCTTTCAATAGGATACATCCAACTGTAAGAAGTCGATCCAACAATCTTGGTTTCGTATGGTAGATGAATGACAAGATGTACCATTACGCTGAAGAAGGCATGTGGAAATATTCTTTCCAATTTATAAAGTATGACTATACTATCTGCCTACAATCTGTCCAACTCATTTACTTGTATCGTTCTGGTGCACAAATCACAAAAGAAGTTACATAGTTCAGTAATAGTGGTGTATATATTTTTTGGTAATAAAACTCGAACACCAATAGGTAGAAATCAATGTAGCAAAACATGACAGTCGTGCATTTTGAGACCTGGAATTTTCCCTTCTTTTTCATGCACACATCATGAAATATTAAAAGCGAATCCATCGAAAAACTTTAACAATTGCAAGAACTTGCAAACTCACATGTGGCTTCATCAATCGATTATTAACTTCTATAAAATGTAAATCCTTTCTAATTTTTAAATCTTGTAGGTCCAATCGTGCATTGATGGTGTCTTTGATTTTTTCTTCAATATTCACAACGTACCAACCAAGTTGTCACAAACATTATTTTCAATATGCATTACGTCTAGTTTATGACGTAATACTAATCTCGACCAGTAAGGAAGTTCAAAGAAAATGTTTCACTTAGTATAATTAAGAGCTCTTTTTTATTTCTTCTCCTTTAATATAGGATGTTTAATAAGAGCGAGAAATTTCAATTGATCTACTTGTTTTATTACTTCATGCACATTCATTACCACTGGGGTAGCCTTACGCTCTACCTTGCAATTACACACCTACTTCTCCTTCAAACATGATTCTCAGGAAGATAATGTCTATATTCCATGAAAGATATTTTCCCTCTTATTTCGAAGGACGATCTATCTCCCATGCATATAGGACATTTCTGATACGCTTTTGTACTCCACCCCGATAAATCACCATACGTTGGAAATTCATTTATCATCCACAACAAGGTTGAGTACAACTGAAAGAAATTACTGGTAAGGGAATCATACGTATGCACCCCAAAAGTCCATAATTATTTAAGTTCCTTAATCAAGGGTCTAAAGTATACATCAATTTCCCAATTAGGGGATTTTAGACTGGGAATGAGTAACGTCACATGAAAAAATTTGACTCTTTCATGTATTTTCAGGGTGACAAATTGTAAGAAATTAACACCACAAGTCAATACTGTACGAGTACTCATATGACCGAACGATTAAAACCATCTGAAGCTAACCCATACGAATGTTCTGTGCATATGCAACAAAATTAGGAAATTCAAAATCAAAATGTTTCCATCCATCCGCATCGGCTGGATGTCTCAACATGTCACACCCCCTTCTGGACTATCGCTAGCTTAGATCGAAAGACGGTGTGAAGCCGACAGACAATGCTTTTCTCTACCTGTAACTGTCGACCCTACTGAAAACTTTAACGAGATAAAATTGCCAATCTAGAATATAAACTATTGTATATGCAATATAACACAGCGAATCCTATTCTAATCATATACATACATGAACTGTAGCCCAAAATAACTGATTACACGAGTAAACTTGGTGACAACTTAACCAAAACATAACCAAGAAAGGTCTATACAACCACAACTCCTAAAGCTTACATAAACTGTAGAGTTTCTATATCATACTAAGATATATACATTATAACACAACACTCTATGTACAACTCCAACCACGTACTGGCAATCGATATCGGAGCTTCAGCAGACTAAGGCAGTCTATCAGGCATCGAAAACTCGATCTCTACCTGGAAAATGGGTAAAACATTTTGGAAGAGGTAAGCTATGAAGCTCAGTGAGTGACTCAGTTTAAAACTATAAATTTATAGGTAAGAGCACTTGAAAGTTTACGCATATAAATCTGTTTATACAAGTCGTGAACATAAACATGTAATAGTAAAAATAGCTTCCTCAAATACTCAGTAAATACATCATTGAAATTTAGCAAGGCATATAAAGTATTTCAAAATATTTTAACTAATATAACAAATCTACGTTGTATAAAGCACACTCAGTACAACAACGTTTACAAGCTCTACGGTGTAGTGGGGCCCACCCAGCACTCTCATCGTCTTTATCGTAGTGGGGCCTGCTCAGCACTCATGACAGTATCGTTGTTACGGAGTACATTCAATGTCAACAACATAATCTAACTAGTGTGCACATGGTATCATATAGCCTCGGGCTCAAAATCTCAGTCATGTAGTTAATAGAAACATCAAAAAAATCATACGAAAACATTAAAACATGTCTGGTTTCTTTATCTTTCGTAAAGCTCAAGCTTACTTAGCTTGTTCGTGAAAACTGTAGTTCTTAAAACAAAACTTAGTAACTCATGCTTTGAAAATAATCATGGAATTCAAATGATTTTCAAAGCTTGTAAATAAACTTATAGATTAGTCAATCACACTTAATAATTAGGAAGAAACAAAACATATTGTTTTCAAAACTAGTTTTAGTCACTCACAGTCTTAAACTTAATTTCCTGATCTGTAAATTCGACCTATTTCCTCTTGGCCTGTCAAACAAGCATAACCAAGAATTAGAAACCTAAATTTTATGATCTTGACATATTATGCTTGTCATAACTTACTAAGGATATTGTTAAAGAAGTCCATCCTTAAAAATAAAAATCCATACTCTACACTTTACTCATAATTTTTCAGATTCACAGCACACAATTCAAATGATCATAACTCTTTCAATACTTAATCAAAATTAGATTTCTTTATGTGAAAATCTTTATTTTCAGGTCCTATAAAAGTTACCTCAAGACATTTAGTAAATAACAATCTCAGGTAGCCCTCGAAACTGAACCAGTCCAAAATCGCGTAAATAACAATCCCTTTAACTTTTCCCTGCAATTTAACTTATTTTTAGTCACTTTTGGTTCCCAATTTCTTCATAAAAGTTGTATTAAATTGAATAATATTTCCAACCATACCAAATAGAGATCCTAACTCCATCGGTACACCTTGAAATACAGAAAACATCAGAGGTCTTCTGATTTCGTGAGAAAATCACCTACCCTGTGTTCTTTGTCAAAAATAACCCAATGAACATCAGAATTTGATCAAGCTTCCTTCATAAAGTTTGTTTGAAATTGATTAGCTTTCAGTAAATATAAACCTCACCTCTTAATTCTATTTGTGTAATTCAGAATGAATATAAAAACCAGAGATGTGTTTAGTGAAATGTAGAGGAATTGATCTTGAAAACTTCTTGTGTTCTTCAACCAAAAGTTCTTGAACTTCTTCTTCTTCCTCTCTCAGCCTTCTTCCCTTGAAGTCTCTCTGATTCTTTAGTGCAGAAATGGTGAAGAAAATGGTAAAGGAAGGAATGAAACGAATTTGGAGGTGAATTGGTTATAACATGACAAAATCCACTTCGTTTCTTCTTTCTCCTTTCTTTTCTGTTGTCTTTACTTACTTAATAATTACCAATAATATATTATATATTTCCATACACATATATACTTAATTTACTTTTTCCTTTTATTCCTTTCACATAAAAAGAATAACAAAAAATAGACCAAGAAAATATCGGGTTTACACAATACATCATCTGTTTGACCACGTTTGTCATGGTGTCATCTCACGTTAGAGGATCCTTCTTGCAAAACAAATAGGCATTGTAATTTCGGTATTAAAGGAAAGTGACACAATACCCTATGCAAAATTTTTTCCTCTATTATTAGGACTAACCTTGTATCGAGACTCACTGCAAGTTGGACAAAATTGCAAATCCTCAAACTTCTTCCAGTACAGGACACAGTCGTACTTACGAGCATGAATAGTTTCATATCCGAGCCCTAAGTCATGCAATTTTCGTTTAGCTTTGTAGAATGAATTAGGAACATTGGTACCACACATTAGAAATACACTATTTATTAAGTCTAACATCATGTCAAATGACTTGTTACTCCAATCGTTTAAAACTTTTATGTGCATCATCTTAACAAAAAACTTCAGAAAAGAGTATTCAGAACAATCGGGGTATAACTCACTACGAGCTTCATTCAATAAGTCATGAAATATGTTTGATGTTTCTTCTTCTATATCTACCCCAATCAGAGCTTCTATTTTCTGTTTGTGTTCAATTGGAGCTTGTAAATGGTTAAACATATCAAACAGTTCATCTTCTTCATTAAAACGGTTGTTACTAGTTCCTTCATCAAAAGGGTTACTACTGGTTCCTTCATCAAACCTTTCAATACCTCTATAAAAGTTCATTGGATCTCCATGATATAACCATTCTGTATAGAAGGGGGATATTTTGATGGTCTAGATGTCGCTCCACACCCTCTAATGAGTACCAATTTGAGTTCATACATCTCTTACATGGATACCTTATTCGTCCGTAAGCATCAACGTGGAACTTGAAAATCTCTAAAAATTAGGACACACCTTCTCTATATTCAACCGATAACTTATTTCTAACCTTCACCAATTTTGGTCCATCGTTAAAGACCTAAAACATAAATATGTTTGATCATTAGTCTTATATTCTTGATCCCTATCAAACCCTAAACTTAATTACTCCATGAATAAGCTAAGCCAAATCTTCTCTCTCTTTTAACTAAAGCTAAGTTCAAACTACAAAAGGCTACCATAATTGCAGGATAGCCAGAACAAACTAACTAACCACCTTACTCTATCTACTAGTAGGATAGTCATTGTTGTACCCCTCATCGTATAACTACAATAATATTCAGTAATCAACAATACAATATCATTAACTATATAAACATAGAATTCAAAGCGTTCCCCCCTTCCCCTTTCCTTCCCTTTTTCTCTTTTTTTTACACAATATTAATTTCTCCATTTTCTTAAATATATCATTTTATACTATTTCTCTCAAATTTAGCTTACTTAAACTCTTAAATTCTTTTAACCTACTTAATTTGAGAATTTCATTACAATTACATATATGAAAAATTTATAAAACAGAAATATGCAAGAACAATTCCTTAATCAAACACCCAATTCGTAAATCCCGAACCAAAACACAATTCAAAATTCTATCCTAAAACAAAAACTAATTAAAAACCCTAATTTTTAATTTAAAACCATAATTTGTAATGTAAATAAAACAAAAATCATATCAAACTAATATATACCGATATGCCACGACGACGAAATAACGACGAATCCCCTCTTCTTCTTCTCAATCTCCCTCTCTCTCGTTCTTCTCGGTCTCCCTCTCTCGTTTTTCTTTCTCTTTTTTTGTTTCAATTTTGTAAAGAATTGGGGTTAAAAGAACGGAGAACTCTCGACGCATCCTGAAAACGTTGGAAATATCACCCTATTCCTAATGCAATTAATGAAATATCAGGAATACATAAACCCTATTCCCAACGTTTCTGACATCGCGTTAGAGGAAGGTGAAACATACCATTAATGATTTGTCCTTCCTCCGACGTAAGGCTATGGATGTCGAAAATATGTAACCTATTCCTGACATGTCTGACACTACATCGAAGGAAGGCCAAACAGCATAATTAATTATTTGTCCCTCATCTGATGTGACACTAGAGATGTTGGGAAAACGTGCCTATTCCCAATGTCGTAAGGGATGCATCGAGAATAGATACCCTTTTTACCTATGTGTTTGACACCATGTTGGAGAAAACCTAACAGTGTATTTAATTATTACGAGTAGTTCTAACGTTCATGTATATGTGTTCGAAAAAATCGCTTTGTCTGACGTGCATTGAGATGCAAATGAGAACACCAACTTCTACTGATGTTCGTTTTCTCGACGATTTATCATAAGTCGACAAAGTTTCGATTTCTTATAGTGCACATTAGCACTAAACTTATGATTGCATATCTACTAACTAAAGGATTGCCATGTATGGGCATTAGTAAATATCATTGTTGAAATCATGATTATGTTATTTGACACTTTGAGCTCATTTATTTATTGTTTCTGATTTTATCTCATGGTTCTTTTCTTATGATTAGTATATACACAAATGAATTATGTAAATCAAACAGAAGATTGTCTTCGATAAAGACACTTATTGTTGGACCATTATTGATTATCTTTATTATAGATCATGTTAATAGAAGAGTTAATGCAATAATGTATGACCTCCATGATTCTTTAATAGTTTCTTTAACTTGACATGATATGTTATGAAGTTTAATTTTACGCATTATGTGTATGAACATATATGGTAAATAATGTCAATGGTCCAAGTGGAAGAATGTTAGATTTATTTTAAATATAATATTATTATTAATGTGACCCATGTGCATTATATGTTATTTCAACTCTTTCAGGCCTATTGTTTTATTAGGCTCATATGGATGGTGTTTATAAATAGAACTTTAGAGATTGGTCCTCTCAATACCTCATTCAAGTAGTTCACTCTTCTCCATTCAGAAACTTAATTAAATTAAAGGAGGTTAAGTGAGAGAAACTATCATGCCCTACTCGATTGTCACACTCGAGAACAATAGAGCACGTGCTGCCTAGACACTTAATGCATCTTTCTTTCGAAATGATGCGTCAAACATCCAGTAAGCGAAATAACTTTGTAAATTAAAATTTTGAACGCGAGCGATGAATTTGAAGAGAAAATAACACTTCATTAATAAACGATTATATAGGTACATTTGACCGTAGTAAAGGGATAAAAGCCTCTTGGCAGCGGAAGATTTTACAGAACCATTTCTCAAATTAATTTAGGAATTTTAAAATACCAGTACATTGGCAAAATTAAAATCAAAATTCTAAATAAAACTAAGCATGCTTTTTAAATTAAAAGATACAGAGAACTTACTTTCGATGACGTCTTTGAATCTACAAATCACCGAATTAGGAACTCCATCCATCAGAGACCTTCCTATCCTCTGGGATGAGATTGGTTTGTGGGAGCCAATTGGGATGTGAAAATTTTTAGAGATATTTGAGAGAAACAGTTTTCTTTTTGTAGAGAGAAAAAGCCTTGACTATTTTCTTGATGAATTTGGTTAAAGAAAACTGTTTTCTTCTAGATATTTATAGCCATCTTTCCTTCTTGGAATAGAAAAAGTAGTAGGAGAGAATCATGCGATTCTATTATAAAATCTACTAATTAATTAACAAATAATCAATCAGTTAATAATTAATTAAATCATATTTAATTAATTTTTCATTCAAATCTTATTTGAATGAATATCTCTCCAATATCTTATAGATTTCTCTTTAATTAAATCATATTTAATTAATATTTCATTTAAATCTTATTTGAATGAATATCTCTGCAATATCTTATAGATTTAATTAAATCAAATTTAATTAAATAAAACTTAGGGGCATTTTTAAAAATAGTAAAATAAATTAAAATATTTACAAACTATATCAAAATTTTGGATTCTATCAGCGATAGTCTTCTATCATTATAGCATATCAATAACTATCACTGATAGAATTTGGTATAGGTTGTAAATATCTTATAAAATTTGCTATTTTTGAAAATTCCCCTAAAACTAATCATCAATTAATTCTCATATTAATTAATAGCTAAATTAAATATATTATATTTAACTTAAATTAAATTTGAATCATATCCAAATATAAGTTTCTCTCATAACCAATAATTTTAATATGAATCCAATTCACATTAAATTAATATTTGAACTCATTCA
>JBBPDI010000001.1:4199866-4210594 GCA_037974545.1 Cucumis variabilis
GGAGGATTTTGTAGTGATTGTTGCAAACTAAAGTACATATGTCACGAAATAAATTGGGATTGAATTCGGATAATTAAGGGAGGTTTGTAAAAATAGCAAAAAAAAATTTATGGTAATAGAATCTATATCACTACATTTTTTAAATTGTAAAAGTAATAAATTTAAAAACGATAACTCTCTAATGGCTCTTTAATATATCTAATTACTTGTTATGTTTGTCATATTACAAATATGCACATAAAAAAAATGTGTTATGGACTGTTTTTTTTTTCTAAATTTTTTTGTCATCTGATGCAATGTTCTAAAATTAAAAGCTCTAGCCTAGGTTTTTGAGTTGTTTCCATAACTTGCAACTTGATCACATGAAAGTCGATTGATTTTTGTATCAGTTAAACTTGGCCATATTACCTAGAGAAGCTAGGTTAGTCCTATTTAATTAACTAATTTAGTTAGTTGAATAAAACACATCATAACTTGTTAGCTAATAGTATTAAGATTTAGCTAGGAAGCAACTATATGTAATCAAATATTATTAGACGATAATAAACATTTCAAGGTAATTCTATCCTAGGCTAATTTTGGAGAATATTCGTTAAAGCAATTTGACACAACTGATCACAAAGCCAATTTCACCTATCGAATTTATATTTAGATTAATCATGCAGTTGAATTTGTCAGTACGTTTTGCAATTTAAACTTTAGCACTTGATCATACATTGTAATTAAGCCGAAACATAGTCAAATATCACTCAAAAATCCAAAAAGAATTGGATCGTAATACAGGAATCCAATAATGAACGATCTAGACCTATCCAAGATGCAAAACAGAGAAATATATTCAATACCTAAACTAGAAAATGTTACTTTAGCTCATCACCAACATATTGATCAATATTGTATATCGTTCCGGTACATAAATAGCTCCAAAAGAGGGAAGAAAATATAGAACATTATATTGGTGTGGGGAATTAGTCCGAGCGGCCGATGATGAACACCCCATAACTAAAATAATATTTATAATAGCGTGATTTTGGTAGATTGTTGTTTTTAGATGTAGCTGAATTATGAAAAGAATATAATTTTTAGGGTTAGTGTTATGAATGACAAAAAAAAAAAGCCTAAAATAATGCATGTACACCAGGATAAAACAAACAAAAATTAGTAAAAGACAAAAATATTGTCATGTAACTACCATTTTGAATGCTTCTTTTGGAATTGATAGTATCTAATTTTTGATACTCACAAGGACATATCAACATTGAGCATTTTGAGCAAAACTGAGCTTTTGGAGAATCTATGGAGAAAATGATGAGCTTTTAGACATTCGCTCTAATTATATGTCTATTTATGGACCTCAAGCCTTTCAAAATTATATATGAATGGTCTAACATGTTAAACTATTTGATATAATTAAATTTACTCATGTTACAAGTAATTTTAGATTAAAGGGTATAATCAACGAGAAGGTTAGAAAATAAAAAGGTTTGGACTAAAAAGGTCCTAGGGCCAAAATGCGCATAGTGGAGAGGGCTCATTCGCTTCAAAGCAAATTCATATATGCTTCACCTAGAAAAACCATTGCAAAATAAATTAGTTAATATGGGACTAAGGAGAGATGTTTGGCCTCTCCTAACGCTAACCAAACATGAAATCAAGCATGTCCCTTGGTCTAATAGATCAGTTAATTTTTTTTATTGAATCAAATATCTATTTGAACTTTATGAACCAATATGTTATTATGTCATATGGGTTACACATGAAAACCAATTAATAATTGGAGAAATAGTTCATCTAGTGTAAAGTTTCTTAATTTTTTTAATGCAAAATTATCAACCAAATAGAATTAAGGAAAGAGAGACACGTTTGGAGAGATTTTTCTTTTGCATTTTTGTTCTTGAGATTGGACTTAGGATAAATTGGAGGTGTTCCTTTAGCAAACTGGAAGAAGTTTTTCTGTAAATTTTTTCAAGATAAACCATAGAAATTAGGAATTAAGAAATGCATTGTTCTTTTTTTTTTTTTTTAGGAAGATTCTTGGGTTGTTCTTCATTTAGTAGAGGTAGCTAATTCTACTATTTATTTGAAATCGTGACAGAATGGAGATTAAGTAGATTAAAGAATGAATTTGTTAGGTAAAAATGGAAGAAGTATCTGTCATGCATTTGCGTAATAATGAGTAGTTTTTTACTCTTTCTTATTATGAAAAAGAGAAGCTATTTGATAGCATGGAGTTGTGGATTTAAAGGTAATAGAAAACAAATATAAAAACAAGAAATGGATGGTAAATTTATGTTTAGAGGAAAAAGAAAGTTGAAGTGTTGGTTATGAGAGAAGAGAAAAGGTTTGATTGGTTTGGTGGAAATTGAATGTAGAGGAAGATGAAAGAAAAACAAAAAGTCGTTCAAGTGAGTTAGGTGAGAAGAGGAAAATTAAGGTCATGAATAAGATAATTAAGCTGTAAAATGATGGAGAAGTGTTTGAGTGGAGAAACAAAATAATAAGAAAATTTGGAAAAATGACGAAGAAGTGTATAAGTGGAAAAACAAAAAATAATAAGAAAAATTTGGAAAAAAGTGCTTCTTCTGCATCTCTATCACTTCATTGTCCAAAAAACTTTACACAAACCTTTTCTAAACTATCTCTGATGCATACATAGAACTTTATAAGTTGTACAAATCAGTATATATAAATTTTATGAATCATATATACTGTATGTTACACACACACATATAAAAATAAGTGTTTCTCAATCCCAAGGTGTATATGAATTATTATTGTACAACATGATGATGATATATTGTATATTACTCATATATATATATATATATACACACACACACTAGAATAGAGAGCTTGGTAGATTAGTCATAACAATTAATATGTGCATGATATCTTATATATTTCATTCAAATATACCCACATTTTGATATAATTATATACCTACTAAATATAAAGAATATAATAATTCATGAGCCTTACTATGAAATTGAAATGGTTGAACAACGTGAACGTATTCTCTTTGCTCGTTGAAAAAGGTTGAATGATTCCACAAATGGAAATCTTTAAATGTGAAAAATTTTCCTTTTGTGTTTAAATTTTGATAAGAAATCGTTTTAAAAAATGGAACATCTTATAGCACATGATTTTTATATATCTTTTTACATATTTGTGTCTTCTTTTTTCCAATATCCTCTTTTTTAAAACAATCGTAAATGGTAAAAAAAAAATAATGAGATGTTATAAATTTTGGACTTGATTTTGATTTTTATCCAATATTGTAATTCATTAGGCTATTCATGAAGAAATCAAAGAATTTAACACATTATTGTTATTTGACCCATTTGTATAAATTACTAGGATAGAAAACCTTATTTTCTTTCATAATATAAAATTTTGTTGCTTAACTTTCTCAAGAATATTTATATCTGTCTTAAAATTTTCCACACACATATACATAACCACACATTTTCCCTAACAATTTTCTTTTATCTCTCTAATCTTTGAAGTAACTAAGAAATAAAAACTTAGTTGTGTTTCTTGTTTTTTGGTTTTTTTCTTTTTCCATTTTTAGGAAACAAACTTGTTTAGTAACTGTTTTCATTATCTTGTTTTTAATTTTAAGAAACATTTTTAAAAATAAGGTTCAGTTTTAGAAACTACAAAAAAAAGATAGAAATAATAATTGTATTATTGTTGTTAATTTTTGCATCCAAACTTGTTTGCAAGAGTGTAAATTTTTATAATTATTTTTTATATTTTAATGCATGATATATTTTTTAAATTTTACATAATTAAAAATTTTAACACTATAAAAGAAAAGTAAGAAAAAGATACAAGAAACAAGAAATAATAACTATCAAACAGGTTTTGTTTTTGTTACTTTTAAAAAAAAGGAAAAAAGAAAAATAAATAGTTATGAAACAAATTCATGTGTTTTAGTTTTATGAAAATATGAAACCAAAATTTGAAAAAAAGAAAATTGAAAGAAAAAACAAAATGGTATTAATTTTTTTTAGTACAAGAATTGCGAACGTCAAGTTGAGTCAACTTCACTTTAGCACAAGAACAGTATCAAATGTTTCCTTTTGTAAATTTAAATACGTAAAATTAAAAACTAAAAGAAAATTATTTTTAAAATAGCAAATTTTACAAAATATTAATATGCTGCAGTGATAGAAATCTATCAGTGACTATCATTGATAGAATCAAAAAATTTGCTATAGTTGGTAAATATTTTAATTTATTTTGCTATTTTTAAAAATACCCCAAACTAAAAGGGTTATCAAACATAGCACAAAACTAAGCACTTTTCATAACCTTTTTGCATAAAATATCGTAGTGTGTAATTATATATGCATTTTTTTTATATAAATGAATCAATATTACATTCCAAATGAGAGAGATTTTCTAAGGTCTTAAAAAAGACAAATCTTCTTTTTCAATAGCTCGATCATAAAAATTTCAAAATTAAACATATTTAATTTGGAACAATTCTTTGTTGGGTGATTGGAAATTTTTCTGGAATAATGCATGTGAGTAAAGATAAAACATACTCAAAAAATCTAAATTGATTTGTGGAGACAACTTTTACTCTAAGAAACTCATAAAAGAAGCAAAAGTGACGCTGCTCGAGGGATAAGACGTCACTTTTCAATGTTATTTGCTATAACAACTTTTACCATATTTGAATTAGCTAAAACAATAAGAATTAAATTTCCACGTGTCTTTGAATGAGAGGCCAATGCAATGAAAACAATATGAGAAAAAGAAAAATGGAACCAAATGTTCACCAACTTGACATTGAATAATATTGTAAGGAAACTTCTACTCTAGCAATTAAAATTCTAATTCCAATCTTACCCTTCTTCTATATCCCATCCTACTACTATAAATACATTTGAAATCCTGCAAAACTAATTCTCATCCCATCTCCAAATACATTTTATATTATTATAAATCTCCAAAAAAGAAAATATGAATTCTAAGGCTTTCATCCTCTTCGGTCTCCTTTTCACCGCTGTCGTTCTGGAGGTAACTGCAGTTACGGCTAGAAACGACATAAAATCTAGTGAGTTTAATAATTCATTAGATAATACATTGCAACGCACTCTTTACTTATACTCGTTTCATTAATGTTATATATATGTGCGTTGATTCTCATGAGATCATTAATATTGTAGATGAAGCTTTTAAGCAAACTGATGAAATCGACGATGTCAAGCACCACGATTTGGGAGGAGAAGACACTTCACTTGCCAAATGCCAACACCATTGCCACAAAGGTTGCTGTAAGTGTTCCCATGGTCATTGCGTCAAGTGCTGCCACTAATCTGCCGATGATCAGGCCCTGTTGATGTACAATCTCAAGCCAAAAGTTTAACAAACAAAACCTATTTTGTTGCTTTGTCTTTTAATTTCTCAAGTTGATATATTATATATAATGCCTGCAGTCCAGTGTGTTTGCTTTTAAGTACTGAATAAATGCTTTGTTAAGAAAAAAAATAATGAATAAATGGAATGGCTTGAGATTGATTGTGTTTATTATTTAAAGATCTCATCATATAAGTTAACCACTTACGACCATCACAAGTACAGCATGTTTGGACAGTGATTTTAACAAAATTGGTTTACTGATAAGTGATTTTGGATGGCATATTTGGTTATGCTCTCTACAGTTTTGAAAGTGTATTTTGTAAAATCAAAACTAAAATTGATTTTGACTGGGGCATTATTTAGGGTAAGAAATAAGAACTACTATCTACAATCAACATTATTTGAAAACCGTGTTTGTTACAAATTATGTTATTTTACACATCATTTTTTTCGACAGTATATACTATTTTCTCTTTAAAGTAAAATAGTTTATTTCTCGAACAATCTATACCTCAAATATAAATTATTATTATAAACCTAGTGATAATAATAATCAATAATAATCTAGGACTATATATAACCAACTTTTTATTCCAAATAATTCGTGTTTGAGATTGACTTTTAGAATAAGTATATATTTTGAGCTAAATTATGTAATTCTAATTAGTTTTTGTAAAATAGTATTGATCATGTTCATATTTGTTCATACCCTACAAATGATTTAAATTTAATTAATAATACTTTCAAAGGTAGTTTTAGAAACATCAAATTACTAAAAAAAAGACATTACATATGAGATTGAATAAAAATATTAGAAAATTATATAGAGTTTAAGAAAAAAAAAAGTAGAGACCCACTTGTATTTGGTCACACGGGAACAAGCTCTTCAAGAACTACAGTTTCACTTATATTGCTATCAAAATATTAGTGCTTTTTGTATGATCAATTAACTTACTGCTTTTATCGGAACTTTAACTCTAGCTCAGACTAGTGTTGTACTCCTTTTGTGTTTAATGAATATCTTTATTTGGGAGATCATACCTAAGATATTAAGAAAGTGTCTAGCTAGAAGAGATGTTCGAGAGTATCGTTCATATATCGTATCTTTTTCTAAAAATAGAAAAAAAAAATTGAGACCTACAAATATGGTCAGAGGCTGGAAAAAATTTAGAGAGAAAATTTTAGTAGAGATTGAGAGAATGACAAACTTCAATCGATAATAATTTTAAAGGTAAACAAAATAAATGAAGAGTGAGGAATTGAGATTTCAAGAGTAAATAGTTAGAGAAACGGTAAAAACTGGGAGAGGAAAAAAGTTAAATAAAAAAAAATTAGAAAATTGTAGTAGATGACAAAACTCTTAAAAATATTTACAAATATACCAAAATTTTATAGTTTATCAGTGACATTAGAGATGTCCATGGGAGCGGGGCTGAGAATGGTACTTCCTATCCTCGTCCCCGCTCCCTATCCCAATTTCCTATTCCTACTAATTTCTTCCTGCGAATGGGGCATGGATTCTCGGTGGGAAATATTTAATTTCCCTTTTTTTAGTTCAATCTCATTTTCTAATGTTGTTTTATTTTCAATAAAATATTATCAATTTTCTTATTTAAAACAATTAAAATGTCGAATTCTCATTGGTTACAAAAATTTTAAAAAAATTAACTATTACAAGATACATTTAGAAATCTATCCATAAAAATCAAAAATTCATACAAAAAATCAAAGATCAATCACTAAGTATTCGAACAAAGTCTTCAATTACATCGTATTTTTTAAGGCACAACATATTTTTAAAAAAAAAATTTACAAATCACAAGTCAAGGCACAACATATACATTTACTTTTTAAGAAATGTTCACAACACAGAAATGGGATTGGGGAAAAAAATAAAGAAATGGAATCGATAAAAAGAAGGAAAGGAAGTATATCAAAATAACTTTTTTTTAATCTTTTACGTATTATTAAATAAGTTATTAAATAAATATTTTATTAACTTACAAAAATAGCAAAACAAGTTATAATAATTAAGTTCATAGGACACATACTTTATTATTTATGAAAATGGCAAAAACAAAGCTCAGCCCACACATCAAAAGGTAAAATGTCACAAATGCCCTTGTTACTAATATATATTTGATACACGTTATACACGTCTGTACACCTAATATCCCTTGATACACCTGATACTCTTTGATACAGTTGATACCTTTTGATACACACTTGAAACATTTTGATACACATAATACTCCTCATTACACCTTATTCTTCTTGTTATACTTGATACCCCCCTTAGGCCTTAATACACTTGTTTAGTTTGATACACTTAAAGGCTTCACTTATAAATTTGATACACTTGATACACCGCTAATCAACTTGTTGTATTTCATTGGTACACTCAACAAATTTGACACTTTTGATGTACATGATATGTTTGATACACCTGATGCACTACAGATACACTTAGTATTCTTCACTTATACATTTGATTGATTAAATACACTTGATATGCTTGAATTCCTACTTATAAACTTGATATACTATTGATATATACTTGTAAGTTTGATTCATATACTTGATAATGATTTACTGTACCAGGAATCTAAGAATATGGATTAAATCTGAATAATCTAAACTACCCAACCCATATATATTATAAGGGTTGGGTTGGTTTGGGTTAAAATATGGTTTGGGTTGGTTAAAAATTTTGATTTTTTCGGATTGGGTTGGTTCTCAGGTTGGAGGGTTGAAAATTTTGGTTCAACCCAACCAAACCCGAATTAATATAATATATATATATATATATTATTTAATAAAAAAAACAAATTAGGTATATAAACTTTGAATATATTATATGAAATTTTGAATTATGTATGCTTGAAATTTAAATGTAACAATTTTGAACTTTTATAACCATTAGAAACTAGAAACGAAAAAAAATATATACAACCCAACAACCCAATCCATATTTTATGGGTTGGGTTAGAAACTAAATTCAGGTTATTCAGGTTGCCAACCCAAATAACCCAAATTATGGGTTGGGTTGAGAATGTCACCCAACCCAACCTGATTTCACCTCTACACTTTACTGATACGCTTTAACAATATATTGTTAATATATTTGATAATGATACACTGAGTTATATCATTCACATACTTAATAATACTATAATGAATTAAAATTTAAAAAAATGAAAATCACGTATTAAGTATATAAACCAACTAATACATATAATATAAGTATATCACAACACTGATATACAAAACGGAGACAAAGTAATAAGAGTGTACATGAGCTGGGTTGGAGGTAAAATATGAACTAACCCAAATTATCCGGGTTACCAAAAAATGAACCCTATCGGTTCAATATGTAAGAGTCAACCCAACCCAAAAATTTCAGGTTCAGCCGGGTTGGGTTGGTAGGTTGGTATTATTTTTCATCTCTCCATAGTTTGTTAGGGTTTAGGCAGTGTAATGGAAACCAAAACAATTAGCTTTAAAGTATCAAACCAAAAGAAATTGAAAAAAGAAGAAAAAGACAGTAGGTAGTAGGCAGTAAAACAAAAGAAAAAACATATGGAACAAAAGATTCACCTCACACATTGCCAAAACAGAAACAAACCCAACAAAATTGGTAGCTAGAAATGTGATTTCAGAGAAAAAGGAGATACCATATGCAAAATTGATGGATAAAAAACATGAAAAAGTGAAAGGAGAAAAAGAGATACTAACCCTAGAATGTAGAGCGACGAAGAAGGAAGAAACAAAGAGGAGAATGGGGTTTGTGAGATAGATGATTGAAAAAGTGCGAAGAAGGAAAAAGTGAGATAGTTTGAGAGAATTGGGTTTCAATTTTGGATACGTAGCCGTTGAAGAAGAAGGAAAAAGTGAGGATCGTGTTGGGTGGGGCAGATTTAGAATGTGAGTCGCCGAAATGTGACGTATTGTGATCGTGAAGGGAAAAGGGTTGAGTGTAAGCCGTGAGGTCTGAAGTGGAAAGGTTAAGTGTGAGCCGTGAGATGGGGAAGAAAAATTAGGATGTTATTTAGGGTTTATATATATAAATCGGGTTGGGTTGGGTCAACTCGGCCCTTAATCCTCCAACATATAGATATAAATCGGGTTGGGTTGGGTCGACCCGGCCCATTTTTATGTTTTTTTTCAACTCTTTAACCCAATCCAATCCAAAAAATAATTTAATCCAACTCAACCCTTAGGGTTTGGGTTGGGTAGTCCAGGTTTGTTAGGTTATCGAGTTTTTTTAACGCCCCTGCAAAGTAAAATCAAAATAAAATCAATGTAAAAAAATAAAACGAAATCATTAGAAATCATATTCAACTCAAAATATACATCGAAAAAAGTAAAAAAAAAAATCACAAATGAAATTAAATTACTTTGATCAACCATCATTATATTTCATATTGCAATTAGTGTACTATTGATATTCTAAAATCAAGATTAAAACAGAAAGAACGAATAGGTTTTTCTCGTATAAGAATAAATAAATAATTAAGGCCTTAAAAAGTGAGAGAATAAATATATAATGAGTAGGACATTAAAAAGATGAAGAGAAATAAGTTATTGAATGGTAGTTTAGGAATAATAACAAATTTAAGATGAAAGTATTTTATAAGTGGAAAATTTTGTCATATTGCAAAATTCTAAAACAATGTGCTATATTTGCTATATCATATTCTCAAAATGTCACTCCTGCAATTTCCCTATATTTAATTATATATATGTATATTTAACTATATTCCCCATTCCCAACCCCGTGTTGCCAATGGAGAAAAAAAAATTCACTTCTTCCCTCATTCCTTGTGTATTTAGGGATTCCTTGACCAGTTCGTTGGTCCACACGGGTTAAATACATTGATATTAAGACATCTATAGTATTTATCCGCCTCATGATAATAGTCTAGAAGTATCTATCGATATCTACCTTTTGCTATATTTTCAAATCTTGTTTCTGCTACTACTATTATTATTGAAGACTTTTATTGAATATTGATATTTTCTTGTTTACAAACCAAAATTACATGTACAATTATACTCAAACAAAAGCAATACAAGGAAAGTATATGGCAAATAAATACAAGATATTATACACCAGAATTATAGCTTAATTGAGGTAATTACGGCAATACCCTCCCTCAAACTTAAGTTGGTAGAGTCGAGACCACCTTGAGTTTGTGAAGTAACTGAATGAAACGAGGAGAATGGAGAGCTTTAGTGAAGATATCTGCAGGTTGATCAGTGGTGGAGATGGAGAGTTTTGCTCTGAAGGTGATGGCGAACAAAATGACAATCATTCTCAATATGCTTTGTACGTTCATGAAAAACATCATTGTG
>JBBPDI010000001.1:4210694-4221965 GCA_037974545.1 Cucumis variabilis
GGAGGATTTTGTAGTGATTGTTGCAAACTAAAGTACATATGTCACGAAATAAATTGGGATTGAATTCGGATAATTAATGGAGATTTATAAAAATAGCAAAAAGAAAATTTATAGTAATAAAATCTATGTCACTACATTTTTTAATTGCAAAAACAACAAATTTAAAAGCGAATAACCCTCTAATAGCTCTATGATATATCTAATTACTTGTCATATTTGTCATATTACAATATGCAAAAAAAAATATATGTATATGTGTTATGGACGGTTTTTTTTCTAAATTATTTTTGTCATCTGATGCAATTTCTCTAAAATTAAAAGCTCTAGCCTAGGTTTTTGAGTTGTTTCCATAACTTGCAACTTGATCACACGAAAGTCGATTGATTTTTGTATCAATTAAACTTGACCATATTACCTAGAGAGGCTAGGTTAGTCCTATTTAGCTAATTAACTAATTTAGTTAGTTGAATAAACCACATTATATCTACCTTGGAATTCCGTTAGGAGGCAATCCGAAGTCAATTGGCTTCTGGAATAATATCATTCAAAAAATTGAAAAAAAGTTATATGGTTGGAAATACTCACAGCTCTCAAAAGGAGGAACGTACACTCTCATTCAAGCTACACTAAGCAGTATCCCAACATACCAACTTTCACTATTCAAAGCTCCAAAGTCCATTTGTAAAAAAATTGAAAAATTATGGAGGAACTTTTTGTGGCGCGCAAATAAAAATTCAACAACAAACCACACCTCCCACCTTGTCAACTTGAACATTGTGGCTAGCCCAAGGGAACAGGGGGGTCTAGGCATTTCGAAAATCTCGATCACAAATAGTGCTCTCCTTTGTAAATAACTTTGGCACTTTGCAGAAGATCCAAACACATTTTGGGGTAAATAGTCAGTGCTAAATATAGTTCAAAGTTCATTGGAGACTTTCCGGAATCAAGCAAATATAGAAGCACAAGGGCACCTTGGACTTCCATCATCAAACACAAATCGTAGTTTAACAGCAACTTCACATGGAATATAAACAATGGTGAAGGCTTATCTTTTTGGCATGGATCTTGGAGTGAAAAAAGCCCGCTAGCTACAAACTTTCCTAGACTCTATATGCACTTTGCAGTTCAAATAAAGACACTGTCAAAGAGGTATGGAATACAAATCTGAATACTTGGAACATCAAGCCCAGAAGACCGCCAAACTAGAGAGAAACATCCATTTGGAACAATATTATTCCTTATCTTAAAGTCCCAAATCAATCAAGCAACAATAATAACCGAATTTGGCTTCTGGATACCAATAAAGGTTACACCACGACATCTGCCAAGAAGGCTCCACAAGGTACCGTTCAACCTCATAACCATGATCTCCTCAAAATCTTTGAGATAATTTGGTCTTCGATAGTCCCTAAAAAGATAAAGTTTTTCCTCTGGTCTGTCTTCCATAGGAAGTTAAATACGTTGGATATCATACAAAGAAAATGCCCTTCAACGTGCTTAAACCCAAATAGATGTATCTTATGTATGACCACAAACGAAACGTTCGACCACCTATAGTTTGATTGTAAAACAGTTAGTGCTCTTTGGAAGAAATTATTGACAGAGATTGGGGAACCTTCAAGCATTAGCGGTCTTTAATCCCTTGGTAACACCATCAAAAAGTTGAAGCAAAACAGGCAAAGGAATATAATTAAATTCAATGGCATTGCAAGTCTTACGTGGACGATTTGGTCAGAAAGAAACAACAGAATTTTCTCAAAAAATTTCAACTCAGGTGTAAACCTTTGGGAAAACGTGTGTTACCAAATCCGTATCTGGTCTATGCGTCATAATTCATGTAACTCCACGATAATTTCTCTTAACTTTAGAGCTATGATAGACTAGGTTCATGTTAGGCTTTTCTCTAACCTTCTTTTAACTTTGTAATAGTTCTTTCGGTTAATAGATTCGTCCCCATTCTAGGCATAGCCTAGGTGGTTCGGCTCCTTTGCTCTTCAAAAAAAATAAACCACATCATAACTTGTTAGCTAATAGTATTAAGATTTAGCTAGGAAGCAACTATATGTAATCAAATATTATTAGACGATAATAAACATTTCAAGGTAATTCTATCCTAGGCTAATTTTGGAGAATATTCGTTAAAGCAATTTGACAACTGATCACAAAGCCAATTTCACCTATCGAGCTGATATTTAGATTAATCATGCAATTGAATTTGTCACGTTTTGCAAAGTTAAACTTTAGCACTTGATCATACATTGTAATTAAGCCGAAATATAATCAAATATCAGTCAAAAATCCAAAAAGAATTGGATCGTAATACAGAAATCCAATAATGAACGATCTAGACCTATCAAAGATGCAAAAGTACAGAGAAATATATTCAATACCTAAACTAGAAAATGTTACCTTAGCTCATCACCAACATATTGATCAATATTGGATATCGTTCCGATACATAAATAGCTCCAAAAGAGGGAAGAAAATATAGAACATTATATTGGTGTGGGGAATTAGTCCGAGCGGCCGATGATGAACACCCCATATAACTAAAATAATATTTATAATAGCGTGATTTTGTGTCAGGCGATGCTGGGAACAGTGTCATGGTGCAAACGGAATTCATCAGAAGACAGGATTTTGAAGCACCACAGCCCTATGCACTTGACAAATTGAGGCACTCAATCTTGAATCTTACAACACGGCGACGCCGAAAAGTTGTATTCAAGTGAAGATCATTTCTGTAGATTATTGTTTATCCTATCAAACAGTCTTTGTAAATTTGAGCTCTTCAGGCTCAAATCAATCCATCATCAACTAAAATACTAAAAGTTGGAGTGATGATTTTGATAGATTGTTGTTTTTAGATGTAGTTGAGTTATGAAAAGAATATAATTTTTAGGGTTAGTGGTATGAATGACAAAAAAAGAAAAACCCTAAAATAATGCCATGTACACAAGGTAGGAGCTAAATTAAGTCACAAAACAATTTATACTCTTAAATGGTAGGAGCTACATCAATAAAATAAAACAATTTCAGATAAGTAATCAATTAGTCTACAAGAGTTTAATCAATTCGCATCTATATATATTCTGAAAATTTAAAGGCCCCAAGTTCAATTCTCCGAGTTTATACCAAAAAAAATTAATTTAATATAATATTGTCTTTAGGGTGGCTTTGGCTATCTTCTACCATCTCCTTCTTTTCTCTCTATGTTCATTTCCTCCTAAAGTAGACCCTTTCATAATTGTTTTGATGTGTAAATGGCCAATTTTGGATACTCACAAGGACATATCAACATTGAGCATTTTGAGCAAAACTGAGCTTTTGGAGAATATATGGAGAAAATGATGAGCTTTTAGGACATTCACTCTAATTATATGCCTAATTATGGACCTCAAGCCTTTCAAAATTATATATGAATGGTCTAATGTGTTAAACTATTTGATATAATTAAATTTACTCATGTTACAAGTAATTTTAGATTGAAGGGTTTGAAAAACGAGAAGGTTAGAAAATAAAAAGGTTTGGACTAAAAAGGTCCTAGGGCCAAAATGCACATAGTGAAGTGGGCTCATTCGCTTCAAAAAAAAATTTATGTATGCTTCACCTAGGCCAAACATGGGACTAAGGAGAGATGCTCTCCTGACGCTAGCCAAACATGAAATCAAGCATGCCCCTTGGTTTGATAGATCATATAATTTTTTTTACTTTTGTTTGAGCTTTATGAACCAATATGTTACTATATTATGTAACATGGATTACACCTGAAAACCAATTAATAATTGGAGAAATAGTTCATCTACTTATATTGAGCGTAAGGTTTCATAATTTTTTCAATGCAAGATTATCAACCAAATAAAATTAAGAAAAGCGAGGCACATCGGAGATATTCTTCTTTTGCATTTTTGTTCTTGGGATTGGCCTTCGGATAAATTGGAGGTGTTCCTTTAGCAAACTGGAAGAAGTTTTTCTGTAAATTTTTTCAAGATAAACCATAGAAATTAGGAATTAAGAAATGCATTGTTCTTTTTTTTTATTTTATTTTAGGAAGATTCTCGGGTTGTTCTTCATTTAGTAGAGGTAGCTAGTTCTACTATTTATTTGAAATCATGACAGAATGGAGACTATGTAGATTAAAGAATGAATTTGTTAGGTAAAAATGGAAGATAAGTATCTGTCATGCATTTGCGTAATAATGAGTAGTTTTTTACTCTTTCTTATTATGAAAAAGAGAAGCTATTAGACAGCATGGAGTTGTGGATTTAAAGGTAATAGAAAACAAAAATAAAAACAAGAAATGGATGGTAAATTTATGTTAAGGAAAAAGAAAGTTGAAGTGTGTTGGTTATGAGAAAGAAGAGAAAAGGTTTGATTGGTTTGGGGAAATTGAATGTAGAGGAAGATGAAAGAAAAACAAAAAGTCGTTGAAGTGAGTGAGGTGAGAAGAGGAAAATTAAGGTCATGAATAAGATAATTAATCTGTAAAATGATGGAGAAGTGTGTGAGTGGAGAAACAAAATAATAAGAAAATTTGGAAAAATGACGAAGAAGTGTGTAAGTGGAAAAACAAAAAATAATAAGAAAAATTTGGAAAAAAGTGCTTCTTCTGCATCTCTATGAAATTGAAATGGTTGAAACAACGTGAACGTACCATTAGGCTATTCATGAAGAAATCAATGGATTTAACACATTATTTTAATTTGACCCATTCGTATAAATTACTAGGATAGAAAACCTTATTTTCTTTCATAATATAAATTAATCAGATGTTATGAATTTTGGACTTGATTTTGATTTTTATCCAATATTGTAATTCATTAGGCTATTCATGAAGAAATCAATGGATTTAACACATTATTGTAATTTGACCCATTCGTATAAATTACTAGGATAGAAAACCTTATTTTCTTTCATAATATAAATTTTTGTTGCTTAACTTTCTCAAGACGTACATAACCACACATTTTCGGTAGATCCCTAACAATTTTCTTTGCGTTACATGTTTCTTGTTTTCTAGTTTTTTTTTCTCAATTTTCAGAAACAAATTTGTTTTGTTTTCATTATTTTGTTTTTAATTTTAAGAAACGTTTTTTAAAATAGGGTTCAGTTTTAGAAACTAAAAAAAAAATAGAAGTAATGATTGTATTATTGTTGTTAATTTTTGCATCCAAACTTGTTTGTAAGAGAATGTAAATTTTTATAATTATTTTTTTTATATTTTAATGCATGATATATTTTTTTTAATTTTACATAATTAAAAAATTTTAACACCATAAAAGAAAAGTAAGAAAAAGATACAAGAAACAAACAAATAATAACTATCAAACAGGTTTTGGTTTTGTTACTTTAGAAAAAAAAAATAGTTATGAAACAAATTCATGTTTTCAGTTTTAAGAAAATATGAAACCAAAAATGGAAAAAAAAAATTGAAAGAAGAAACAAAACCAATATCAAATGTTTTCTTTTGTAAACTTAAATACTTAAAATTAAAAATTAAAAAGGAAATTTTCAAAAATAACAAATTTTATAAAATATATACAACCTATAGCAAAATTTGTAAATTCTATCACTAATATGCTACAGTGATAGAAATCTATCAATGATTATCATTGATAGAATCCAAAATTTTGCTATAGCTGGTAAATATTTTATTTTATTTTACTATTTTTAAAAATATTTCAAATTAAAATGGCTATCAAACAAAAGCACAAAACTAAGCACTTTTCATAATCTTTTGCATAAAATATCGTAGTGTGTAATTATATATACATTTTTTATATAAATGAATCAATTTCACATTCCAAATGAGAGATTTTCTAAGGTCTTAAAAAATGCAAATCTTCTTTTTCAATAGCTCGATCATAAAAACTTTAAAATTAAGCATATTTAGCCTGAAACAATTCTTTGTTGAGTGATTGGAAATTTTTCCAGAATTATGTATGTGAGTAAAGACAAAGCATATTCAAAAAATCTAAATTGATTTGTGGAGATAACTTTTACTCTAATAAACTCATAAAAGAAGCAAAAGTGACGTTGCTCAAGGGGCTAGGACGTCACTTTTCAATGTTATTTGCTATAAACAACTTTTACCATATTTGAATTAGCTAAAACAATAAGAATTAAATTTCCACCTGTCTTTGAATGAGAGGCTAATGCAATGAAAACAAGTATGAGAAAAAGAAAAATGGAACCAAATGTTCACCAACTTGACATTGAATAATATTGTAAGGAAACTTCTACTCTAGCAATTAAAATTCTTATTCCAATCTTACCCTTCTTCTATATCCCATCCTACTACTATAAATACATTTGAAATCCTCCAAAACTAATTCTCATCCCATCTCCAAATACATTTTATATTATTCTAAATCTACAAAAAAAAGAAAATGAATTCTAAGGCTTTCATCCTTCTCGGTCTCCTTTTCACCGCTGTCATCCTGGAGGTAACTGCAGTTACGGCCGAGAACGACATAAAATCTAGTGAGTCTAATAATTCATTAGATAATATGTTGCAACGCACTCTTTACTTATACTCGTTTCATTAGTGTTATATATATGCGTGTTGATTCTCACGAGATCATTAATATTGTAGATGAAGCTTTTAAGCAAACCGATGAAATCGACGATGTCAAGCACCACGATTTGGGAGGAGAAGACACTTCACTTGCCAAATGCCACCACCATTGCCACAAAGGTTGCTGTAAGTGTTCCCACGGTCATTGCGTCAAGTGCTGCCACTAATATGCTGATGATCAGGCCCTGTTGATGTACAATCTCAAGCCAAAAGTTTAACAACAAAACCTATTTTGTTTCTTTATCTTTTAATTTCTCTAGTTCATATATTATATATTATGTCTGCAGTCCAGTGTGTTTGCTTTTAAGTACTGAATAAATGCTTTGTTAAGAAAAAAAGTAATGAATAAATGGAATGGCTTGAGATTGATTGTGTTTATTATTTAAAGATCTCATCATATAAGTTAACCACTTACGACCATCACAAGTACAGCATGTTTGGACAGTGATTTTAACAAAATTGATTTACTAATAAGTGATTTGGATGGCATATTTGGTTATGCTCTCTACACTTTTGAAAGTGTATTTTGTAAAATCAAAACTAAAATTGATTTTGACTAAGGCATTATTTAGGGTAAGAAATAAGAACTACTATCTACAATCAACCGTGGTTGTTACAAATTTTGTTATTTTACACATCATTTTTTTTCGACGGTATGTACTATTTTCTCTTTAAAGTAAAATAGTTTACTTCTCAAATAATCTACACCTCAAATACAAATTATTATTATAACCTAGTGATAATAATAATCTAGGACTATATATAACCAACTTTTTATTCCAAATAATCCGTGTTTGAGATTGACTTTTAGAATAAGTATAGATTTTGAGCTAAATTATGTAATTCTAATTAGTTTTTGTAAAAGAGTAATTGATCATGTTCATATTTGGTTCATACCCTACAAATGATTTAATTAATTAATAATACTTTTAAATGAATAATTGTTGTTTTCAAAGGTAGTTTTAGAAACATCAAATTACTAAAAAAAAGACATTACATATGAGATTGAATAAAAATATTAGAAAATTATATAGAGTTTAAGGAAAAAAAGTAGAGACCCACTTGTATTAAGGTCACAAGCTCTTCAAGAACTACAGTTTCACTTATATTGCTATCAAAATATTAGTGCTTTTTGTATGATCAATTAACTAATTCTGTACTGGATTTATCAGAACTTAACTCTAACTTGGACTAGTGTTGTACTCCTTTTGTGTTAAATGAATATTTTTATTTGAGAGATTATACCTAGGTATTAAGGAGGTGTCTAGCTAGTAGAGATGTTCGAATGTATCGTTCATACATCGTATCTTTCTAAAGAAATTGTCAAGAGGCATGGGAAAAATTTAATAGACATTGAGAGAATGACAAAAACTTCAATCGATAATAATCTTAAAGGAAAAAAAAAAGATAAATTTGAGAGTGAGGTATTGAGATTTCAAGAGTAAATAGTTAGAGGAATGGTAAAAACTGGGAGAGGAAAAAAGTTAAATAATAAAAAAAAAAAGTTTTAAAAAAATTATAGTAGATGACAAAACTCTTAAAAATATTTACAAATATACCAAAATTTTATAGTTTATTAGTGATAGACGTTAGAGATGTCCACAGGGCGGGGTTCAAGGATGGCACTTCCTATCCTCGTCCCCGCTCCCTATCCAAATTCCCCGGATTCTCGGTGGAGAATATTTAATTTTCCTTTGAATTGAGAATGTCTCTCAACCCAATCCGATTTCACCCCTACATTTTACTAATATGTTTAACAATATATTATTGATATACTTGATAATGATACATTAAGTTAGATCATTCATATACTTAATAATACTATAATGAACTAAAATTTGAAAAAAATGAAAATTACATATTAAGTATATCAACCAACTAATACATATAATATAAGTATATTACAACACTGATATACAAAACTGAGACTGAGACAAAGTAATAGGGGGTACATGAACCAGGTTGAATCAGGTTGTTGATAAAATATGAACCAACCAAAATAATTAGAGTTACCAAAAAATGAACCCAATCGGTTCAATATGTAAGGGTCAATGACCCAACCTAAAAATTTTAGGTTGAGCTGGGTTAGGTTGGCAGGTTTGTATTATTTTTCGTTTCTCCATAGTTTTTCAGGGTTTAGGTAGTGTACTGGAAACCAAAACAATTAGTTTCAAGGTATCAAACTAAAAGAAATTGAAAAAAAGAAAAAAAGGA
Source organism: Cucumis variabilis (assembly GCA_037974545.1). Taxonomy (NCBI): domain Eukaryota; kingdom Viridiplantae; phylum Streptophyta; class Magnoliopsida; order Cucurbitales; family Cucurbitaceae; genus Cucumis; species Cucumis variabilis. The sequence continues at coordinate 4,219,486 of JBBPDI010000001.1, forward strand.
AAAAGACCGTAGGCAGTAGGCAGCAAACAAAAGAAAGAAACACATGGAACAAAAGATTCACCTCACACATTGTCAAAAAAAGAAACAAACCCAACAAAATTGGTAGCTAGAAATGTGATTTCAGGGGAAAAAGAGATACCATATTCAAAATTGATGGATAAAAAACATGAAAAAGTGAAAGGAGAGAAAGAGATGGACTAACCCTGTAGAATACAGAGCGACGAAGGAGGAAGAAACAAAGAGGAGAATGGAGTTTGTGACATAGATGATTGGGAAAGTGCGAAGGAGAAGGAAAAAGTGAGATAGTTTGAGAGAATGGGGTTTCAATTTTGGTCTATGTAGCTGTTGAAGAAGAAGGAAAAAGTGAGGATCGTGTTGGGTGGGGCAGATTCAGAATGTGAGTTGCCGGAATGTGACAGCGCCAATTAGGAGAAGGGGTTGAGTGTAAGCCATGAGGTCTGAAGTGGAAGGGGTTAAGTGTGAGTCTTGAGGTGGGGAAGAAAAATTAGGATGTTATTTAGGGTTTTTATATATATATATATAAATCGGGTTAGATTGGGTAAACTCGACCCTTAATCCCCCAACCCGGTCCATTTTTATTTTTTTCAATTTTTTAACCCAATCCAATCCAAGAAATAACTTTAACCCAACTCAACCCTTGCGATTTAGGTTAGGTAAAAATCCCCCAACCCGATCCATTTTTTGAACACCCCTACAAAGTAAAACCAAAACAAAATCAATGTAAAAAAAATAAAACAAAATCATTAGAAATCATATTCAACTCAAAATACAAATCGAAAAAAGTAAAAAAAAATCACAAATGAAGATAAATCACTCTGATCAACAATCATTATATTTCATATTGCAATTAGTGTACTATTGATATTTTAAAATCAAGATTAAAACAGAAAGAACAAATAGTTTTTCTCATATAAGAATAAATAAATAATTAAGGCTTTAAAAAGTGAGATAATAAATATATAATGAGTAGAACATTAAAAAGAGGAAGAGAAATAAGTTATTGAATGGTAGTTTAGGAATAATAACAAATTTAAAATTGAGAGTATTTTTATAAGTGAAAATTTTGTCATATTTGCAAAATTCTAAAACAATGTACTATATTTACTATATCGTATTCTCAAAATGTCACCCCCTACAATTTTTCTATATTTAATTATATATATGTTTATTTAACTATATTTTTGTTCAGGAGGTCGGGTTGGGAATGTATTATCCGTTCCCAGCCCCGTGTTGCCAATGGAGATAAAAAAATCCCCACTCCCTCTTCCGTTCCTCGTGTATTCAGAGATTCCCCGACCCGTTCGTCGGTCCTCACAAGTTAAATGCATCAATATTAAGACATCTATAGTATTTATCCGCTTCATGATAATAGTCTAAAGTACCTATCGATATCTACCTTTTGTTATATTTTCAAATCTTGTTGCTGCTACTCTTATTATTATATTTTAAAATATTTACGACTTTTTCCATTTAGAACATTACTATTTAACTTAAACACAATATTCAAACAGAATTAATTATGGAATTTTTATATGGTTAAGGTTAGGGATCTTCTCCTCTCAACAAATTTGTGATTAACAAAATCATAAAATAATAAAATATAACACATTTGAATAAATATATCAATGAATTTCAACTATTTTAGCCTATAAATTTCGATAAAAAAAATATAAAAGAAAAAAACCTTTAGTTTTTTATATATTTTTCTTCCATAGTAAAAAGACTGATATTGTGTTAACAATTTGAGTAAATTCTTTGGTAAACAGACTCACTTTGGCACTAAACTACCAACTTTCTAGTCTTAACAATTTGAGTTAAAAAAATGAAAGATTTAACCATCAAACCTCTGATTACAATAATCCAAGAAACAAGGGGTTAAGGATAATAACCTTTTTTTTTCCTTTCCCATATTATTATTGTATATATGATATAATAATAATTGTTCAAAAGAAATTATAGTCTAATTAACAAAATTTTCTAGTTCGAAATTTAAAGAAAATGAATATACAGGACCCTACAATGAGGATAATATGAGCACCATATAAAATAGGGCTCTCCTCAAACCATAAGTAACCAAACAGTAGAATAAGCTAAACTGTAATCATTTTTCTTCCTGTATTATATCCTCTCAATAAATAAATTTAATCAAAAAGGGGGAAAAAAAATATGCTGAGTTTGCTTTTGTGTGTAGCTCTCTCTCTATTAAGAATTTGCACTTTTAATAGCTGAGGAAGTGGCTAAGGTTTCTTCCTGAGACTCTTTCTTATTTTGAACTGAAGCATTGTCCTCAATTGCCAAAGCACTAGTTTGGTTAGCCAACGATAATTCGCTCCCATCAACGGAAGCTTCTGTGTTGGCATCTGAAACGTTACTGTCATTCATGTTTAACAGCTCGGACTCACCTGCTTGTTGCAGCAGGCTCCAGTACATGATGCTAGCAGTGAGTATAAGGATCATCT